>JAJIYU010007588.1:0-18976 GCA_030144865.1 Tinospora cordifolia | reverse complement strand
CCAATGGTATGCTCTTGCATCCAAGCTTAAGTCAACAATTATATTATAAATAATTCTCTCTAATTTGTGTCTGACGAGTCATGAATAATGCTAGAAAGAGAAAAAAAATTAAAACAAAAACAAAAAAAAGCCCCAAGTTTATAGAGATTATGAAGCAAATTTTATCAAGAAACAGTTTTTATATACAATATATGTAATAACACAGTAGTTAATGTAAAAAAGAACAGTTTAAATTAGTAAACTCACAAGATAAATGTGTTTATTAATTTAAATCAGGGATTAGAGGATGAACCTCTATTGTATATATCTGATATGACATTAGTGGCAGCATTACATGAATTAGGATGATCTACCTGTTGAATTTAAAGGGCCAATCATGCTAGATTGTAAAAGACCCTTTAATTTACATAGTAGTTCCCATGTGATTTCAATTTTCTATTCCCTTTTTCTTCCATATCCATCCAATGTGTAAATAACCAATCCATGTGTAATTAATGTTGGTCATTTTGGTTATTCTAATTTTATTAACTAGGTTCTTGCATCTATTCTTAGTAGTTAATTAATTAGTTTAGTATATCTAGAGCATTTATGATTTAATTAAACACTTCCTCAGCTTATAGTATATAATTATATTAAAATTATGTTGTCCTAACTAAAATTAAAATTTTCCATTGTAGTACTCACTTTTCAAATGAAATCAGAATTTTGTGTTTAAAAACATATATACATACATAAATACATATATATATTATCATGATTATAATTGTTATTATTATTCTTATTACAACTTTTAAATGCGTGGTATACATTTTTCTTTTCACAAAAAAATCATAGAGTTGGTCATGCTTTTCAAAATAATATATAAATATAAATATATGTACAAACAAACCCCTTTTTTCCACTTAATGGCTTGTTACATTTTTTTTTTTTTTGACCTTTTTTAATGCCTAAAATCAAGTCCTTACACAGTAAGGAGAGAGTGGTTTTTTTATGAAATGCCTATAACATTTGTCATTAGGCAAAGACCCATTTTTATCAAAAAAAATATAACTAAATTATAAATTACATTTACACAAAAACTATGTTGAAAATTGTACAAATTAGAGTATGTAGAGCTACATTAATATTTATTTGAACATTTAAAGTCTAATATCTTGTGTACATCGTTACATTATCTTAAATCATGCATATATTGTTACATGATTGAAAACAATTCAACAACACATTATGGAGATAATTTTTTCGTGCCCAAAATAGCAATTGTTAAGCCGTGTCCTTTAATTATTACAAAACCTACATGTAGTTATTATAGTTTAATTTGATGGATATTGCTTGGCCAAAATTGCTTCCAACTCTATTTTTTATTTTTTATCATTTAAAGAACTATGCTTTCCAATTTCTTGAGGAAAATTTAGTTGGTTTATTTATTGGTATCTATTATTTTCAAAGAGATTAATGAGGTGTCAATACATTACAATGTTAGCTCTACAGCTTAATGAGTTTTCTTTACAAAATCTAACATTAAAATAAGGATTTCGTGTGAAAAACTATGAGAAATCAAAATTATTGTTTAATGAAAATTTTCAAACAAGTAGCACAACTCTTTCTTTTTCACTATAGTGTTGTGGAGTTAATTATGCTAATTCATCAAAGATATTTATTTATGTAAGAATTTATAAGATATAAAAGTTTAAAGGAATTCATATATAGAAAATTATACAAATATTTTTTTCTCTTACATGACATGTTATATAAATATAATTGTCGAATTGGCTAGCTTGCACAATGGAGCTCCTGCCAAATTTTCATCTTGTTCAATGAGATCTACTTGTCTTTGTTATATGCAACTATGTTAAAAATTATATTTACAAATCGTCGATGTTGAAGGATTCATCAGAGCTACATTTGCATTTTGTACATATAGGCCCTGTTGTTACACATGATTGAAATAGCATAGGTCAAAAAATTATCTTAATCCAGTGTTTAGAACTATATGGTATAAGACAAAAAATTGTTCAGATCCACTTTATTTATCCTTTGTTAGTAAAATAACTCAATCTCATCATTTTTTGTAGAACTGAGTTATTCTATCCAAAAAAAAATTTACTTTTATTTTTTTTTAAAAATTTTATATTTCATCCTATCTTATCCCACCAAAATAATTATATCTCTGCACCAAACATGCCCTTAACGTCTACACACTTTTGTATATTAGTAGATTATATTGAATTGTGCATGAATTTACAACTTAATAATATATTTCTAATAATCTATGCTTAAATGTATAAATTCTTATCAGTTTGTTCTAGAAAACACGTGTGGTGGAATTGAAACATGAAAGTCCAAGAAGCTGAAGAAATTTGGTGAAACAATTGGAATTTAACAGTAACCATCGCAATCAAATTGGTAGCGATTGTGGCGATTGAGGCGTAACAGATGGTAGAAGAAGAAATCGATTCATCACTTTAATTTAATTTATATTCAGATCCCAAATTTAAATTTTACTTTAAAAATTATATATTTCTTATAAATATAATTATGTATTCCTAAATATATCTTACAATTAAATATATCTTTTTTTTTCCCTTTGTAATAACTGGGATCATGATAATTAATTATTAGATTAGTGTAATTCGCATTTATCTTTCAAAAAAAAAATGAGAATTGCTTCAATTGGATTAATGAGTCAATTTTGAAACATTTAAAATAATAATTCAATGACTTAAAAGAGTGTAAAATTAATTGAAAAAATGGAACTATATACTTATATCCATAAATTGTAATTTAGTATACGCCACTTTGAGGTGTATAAAGTACTACACATTTAATAAACGTAATATACAATTATATTTTTTTGACAATTCGAGTAACATTTTTCTGTAACTTATATGGTTAAAGATTATGGAAATATATGCCATAAATATAATGATCATTTGACTTATGTGATCATGTGACCTAAATCTCATGTATGAAGACATCCTTTCTCTTTTTTCTTTTCTATTTTTCTCAATTTTCTTGTTTGCCTTAAATTATATCATTATGATATATAATATAACCATTTCATGGGTTGGGAAAATTAAATAATTTATTAATTACTATGGTACTTAAACCTAAAAAATGATAATTAAATTTTTTTATTTTTTCAGAAAAGAAACTCTATATTCATATCATAAGTTAGGAGAATAATTAATTTATAGTATAGAACAACTACATTGACTATAGTATTTTGGTTTAACTACCAAAAATATATGTGGAAGCTGCTTGAAATTTTCCAAACGCGTGTAGAATATGATCTCATGTGTCCAATAACAAAATTGCTATCCTTTCATATAACATGATTTCATTTAATTGAGAATATAAGATGAGGACTTTTGACCCCCAGGAAAAGATTCAGAAAACAATAAAAGAAAAAATGGTCCACGTGGCGGAATTTGAGAAGCTGATGAAAAGTCCAAACATAGGATTGCTGGAATTTGTTGACTTTATGACTCATTGGGATCACATGAAGGGCAGGCCCACCATTACTTACCAAACATATGCATCTGGTCCATTATGGCCATGATCATGTGATGTGTGTGCGTGGGTGTGTTTGACGGAAAAAGAATAACATCAACATCTCATGATGACTGAACTTTCACTTGAGGTTAACCCAAAGTTTAGCCCTAGTTGTGGGCTCTGCAAATAACCATAGATTAGATTTTAAGCTAATTATATTGAACACATTAAATTCAATCTCAATGGCGCCAGAAAATTTTATCAATCACGAATAATTAAAAATTAAAAATAAAAAGGTCTTAATGATGTCATTACATTTTTTTTTCTTTTATAATTACAACTTTTCGTCATCTTCAACTAGTGCACCAGTGTAGTGCTGGTTGGCTCTAAAATGGTACAGGATTGCGCCATTTTGACGTTGGTTAACAGTGTCGTGTCATCTTTGAAATGACATTGTTCACACGGCCCAAGATGGTGCAAATTTTTTTTAATTTTTTTCAGTTAAAAATAAAAATTTTTAATTAAAAATTTTTAAGTAAAATTTACAGTTTTTTCAGTTAATTTTTTTTTACCATCTTTTTGTTACCTTGTTATGAAGATTTTTATTTTAACCATATTTTATTATCTTTTGCGGTAACTTTCCACGTATTAAGGTCTTTCCATAAGTCAAACTATCTTCCTCTACATTTATTAAATGTTTGTTAAATACACATTACAAGTAGAGCATGACACAATATTTTTTGAAACAAATGTTAACAAAAAAACATGTACCCGGTGATGATTGGAAGTTAAATTTTGAGTTATGCTAATAGCTCTTGAGGTAATTAGCATGTCATGTGTTCATCCCTTGCCTACTTTTTAAAAATAAAAAAAATTAAAAAAATTAAAGAAATTAAATTACAAGGATTTCAATTATATGTACTTTGACAAATATATATCGATATACATTAGTAGGGTTTACCTAAATATTTATGTTCATATTAGTTTAAAAATATTAATGTATATTAAAAAAAAAAAAAACTCTGAGATTGTAGAAAATACATATAAAAAAAATTTAGTTGGATACTGTAAAATTTATTATAAAAAAATTTGGTTGGATACATGGGCTTGAAATGCCAACCTAACTTAAATTAACAAATATATTTTTTATGTTTATTATTTATTATTTACTCTTTATTTTTATACCGCACTATCATTATTCCTTGCATATAATTGTCAATCATGAAATCTTTTGTTATTAAATTAATTATAATATATGCAACTCTTAAACGTCAATTGATAGCATGTTCTGATTTTATTCTTAATTTGCAGCTGGTAGCTGCTACTTTCGGTTGTTCCCTTTCAAATCCGTGGCTTTTCTTTTTTTCTTTCTGCTACAAATTGACAAATATTGAATGGCACTTTTTTTCAAAGAGATATTGACATGGTCCTCCCTTAATGACCAAAAGAATAATTATATTCAGTGACATTATTTCTTTGGTCATTTGACCCTTGTGAAAATTTGTAAAAATAACTTCAAAATTGATTTAACTACAATCCCCACCTACCCAATTTGAAATATTTCATTGTTCCAAATCATAATATTCATTTCTTTTAAATTATTATATTTTTTAAGGGTAACAATTTATGTCATTGTATTATAAATAAATCCTATCACATATATTATAAACAGGTAGTATCGTAAACGAATTGTTTCATAAATAAGTCATGTTATAAACGAGTTATATCATAACCATGTTTATAATTGTGTATTTGTATATGACTTATTTAACTTTTTATAATTAATTTTTAAATTAAATTTTTATAAAAAATAGTAATACAAATATAAAAAATAAAATAATTTTTTAAATTATATTTAAAAAGTAATAAAAATTTATATTATCAACAAGTTAATAAATACATTAATTTTAAATTAAGTTATTTATAATTTATTTCTTAACTTATTCATAATCGTGTTAAACATCTCATTTTTGAATTTATCAATTTAACCTATTTATGACCTACATTTAGTCGTATTTAAATATGTTTAGCCCGTTTTGATTAAAATCTATTTATGCTAAATCAAAATTCATTAATTTCACATTATATTTGTGTCGTGTTACAAATTATCATATATGATACTTTCCTTCTACTATTTTTTTTTCTTTGATAAGATAAATTTTAACCAATTTTAATGCAGTTTGAGATTAATTATTATTCAAGTTTTATACTTTAATTTGAATGTCACCATTCTCAAATTTAGAATTCTTAAATTTAGAGTTGTTTGTCTAATAACTTGGATATGAAGATAAGAATATTGCAGTAAGAATAAAACATATGCGAGGGACTCTCCCTCTCTTTAGTTTAATTTGAGTGACACTATTTTTTTTTTATTTGAAGAATCAACAAATTAAATTTTTTACTTAAATATTAGCACAATAGTAGTAAATGGGCTGTGAACCAAATTAAAACACGACCGAGTTAAGGCGAGTCGGATCAGATTAAACCGCTTATCTCGGCTGACTCGGACCGTCGAACGAGGCCGAGTCCCAACACTATGGTTAGTGGAGCGCAGGAGCGAGTGAAACTGAAGCAGAGAAGGGGGAGAACCAGAGATGACACTATCTTCTTCTTCTTCTTCTTCTTCTTTCTTCAGATTTTCGTTCGATTCTCCATCAATTACACCTTCAACTAAGCCATCAATCAGGTGGCCTTTTTCTTCATCTCACCAATTACGGAGGTGTGATTCGTTACTTGTATAAAATTTTGAATGCCAAAGCTTTTTCATTCATCTTAATTCTAATTTTTCCTTCTTCTTCTTCTTCTTCTTCTTCTTCTTCTTCTTCTTCTTCTTCGTGTTTTTCTGAAGATTGAATCAGAAGAAATGGCGATGCTGGAAGATCTCCTGCGAGTACTCTTGTCTTGAGGTAGCTTTGGCTCTGGTCTTCCTTTTTTATGTTTGTTTGTTTTTTTTTTTTTTTTTTTGTTGTTTTTTCGGGAAAAAAAAAATTCTTTGAGTTCTTATATATGGTTAGGCTTGTTATTGATGTATCAGTTTATTGAAGCTTGAATTATTTAGTTAATTAGTTTGCTGAAGATTGTTCTGATGGATTTCCTTAACTAAGAAGCTGGTTGGTGTTTTGATTTTCTGAGTACGTGATTGTTATTGCATAGTTGCTTGAAAATAGAGTGAGAAAGTTTGAATTTACTCTATGTTCCTATTGTTATTGTTACTTCGGTGCATTGCTTATAAGCCAATTGTATATTTTTACCTTGCTTTGTTGATTATGATGGTCAATAAGCATTTATGATTACTATTATTGTTTTATTTCATTTTTTTTCCTCTTGGTCTTTGACTCCCAGTATCCCCACTAACCATTCGCGCAGGTGGGACTCTAAATTAGAGATATTATGTAGTTTGGTTCTGTGACCTGATCCATGGGAGAAGAGAGGAAATTCTTTTTTAGTCACTTTTTCTTTGTGAGAGAGCATATAAGTAGATGTTCAGAGCTTATATTCTTTACACACTCAGAATAACCTATAAATGACAAGTTCTTGGAATATTTCTCATTCTTAGATTATTCTTCATAATATTCTTCATTAACAATCTCACAAATTGATCCGCATTCTACTAATTGATACACAATTCCAATGATTGTTATTCGCAATCCAACTGATTGATCTCTTCTCCATAACACTCCCACTCAAGTTAGTGAATAAAGATTTGTCATTCTCAGCTTGGACACACTTGTTTGAAATGCAAATGACTCAACTCTTTAGTAAGCATATCAACGAGTTGACTATTAGGTGACATATAGGAAGTACAAATCAATCCACTATCAAGTTTCTCTAAAAGCAAATGTCACAATCTCTATATGCTTAGTTTGATCATGTTGAATTGGATCATATGCACTTATGATGGCAGACTTATTATCACAATAGAGTTGCATACGGGTTTTCCAACTTATCTTAAATCTTCCAAAATTATCTTCAACCATAACAGCTTAAAAATTCCTCATTCCATCGCTCGAAATTCTACTTCAGCACCATACATTGCCACTACATTTTGTTTTTTACTTCACCATGTGTCACATCCATTTTTTTAATATTAAAAGCTAAAATCAGCATATTTTTTTTATAATACTACTTATATTTTATTAAAAAAATGTAAAACTAAAATATTTATTATTTATTGCAATATAAATTCTTACTTTAATTTTTATACCTTCATAATAAATTAAATTTTCACATCAATTCATAGCCAGTCCCAATCATAGTTGGTAGCCAAAAGGGTAAATAGTAAGACAATGTCCATTTTGACAATTGATGAAAATTTGTCTGTGTGGTTCAAATCATGTGCCTAAGTGTATCCATTGCTACTAACCTTGCATTGTGTCTCTCCATTGATTTATCAGCATCTATAATACTGTTAACCATTTACATTCCACAGGTTTCTTTCCAGCTGCAACTCAACTAATACCAATGTTGCATTTTTCTCCATTGCCTCCATTTTATCATTCATAGCTTCTTCTTCTTCTTTTTTTTTTTTTTTCAAATTGTTATTGGAGAAAACTTTTCAAAGGATAGAAAATAAGATAATGGATACAGTGGCTTTTAATACAGTCCTTGTTTCTTTTTTTTTTTTTTTTTTAGATGGCAAGGGATGGATTTCAATCAATGTCTATTTTAGGTTTGGGTTTTGTAGGGTTTTGCAAGAGAGGTCCGAGATTATTATTTCATTTCCACAAGCTAGTTCTAATTCTTGGACTTGCATAAGATCAAAGACTGCAAATATCTTCCTTGAGTATGAACCATGATGGATTTTGGGAAAGACCTTTTCTTGTAGCTTTTCTTTGGGTTAGCTCATTTAAGTTGTCAAGGTGCTATCCTTTGGGTTTTGGCTAAGGGGATGATCGACTATTCTGCATAGTCCTTGAGGGAATTTTTTTTTTTTTTTTATTGGTTAACCCCAAGGGTGCTTTTGATATTTTGTGCTATTTGCAAACTCCATATAATAAAATTACTTTATGGTTCTTGTAAAAAAAAAAAAAAGAAAAAAAATCCTCAAGTACGCCTGCCTAACATTCAATCCTCATGAGCAGGTGTCTTAGATTTGTCGCATTGGTTCTTGTTGGGTTCTGAAGCTGCAAATATAGATGGCTCAAGTGTGGAGGAAGATGGTTCAAGTGTCAAGGAAGTCGGATACGTGGAGGAAGACCGTATGGATGAAAGGTCAATGGTGGAAAGATTATAGAGGAAAGAACTGTGATCCTTTATCTTCCTTGATGAAGTTCATCCCCCATATAAAAGGAGCGGGAAAGTATGATTTATGTTCATCAAAAGTAACATCTGCAAAGATAAAAAGAAATTTTAGTTGGTGGATGATGGCATTTTTAGCCCTTTTGAATTGAGGAGTACCTCATGCAAACACACTTTAGAGCTCTTCCATCTTATCTTTCCCTATTTGGGTTGTGAATGTGGTCAAAAGAGACACAACCATGGACTTCAGAAACAAGATTGTGTAATGTTCTTAGGTCAAGGTAAAATATTGACAAGTGGTCAATTGATGAGATGTGTGGCATTTAAGGTGGTTTTCCCCCAATAGGACTTAGGTACATTGTTTTGAAACAAGAAAGCTCAAGTTGCATCTAAGATGTGGTAATTTTTTTGTTCAGCAATGTTATTTTGTTGTGGGGTGTGGGACATAAGATGATTCATAAAAATGTCTCCCTTTTGAAAGTATGCGTCTAAACTTGATTAAAATTGTCTTTGCATTGTCTGAATGAAACTTTTTGAAATTTTGGTTTTGAATTGATGTTATACCATGCTTTGAAAATATCGGAGAATAATGCTCACATCAGATTTTTGTTTGAGGAGAAAGATTCAAGAGACTCTCGTAAAATCATCAATGCGCCCTAGAAATGTTAGAAACGGGAGCTAGACCCCAAATATCTTACAAATATGATCTAAAGGATTAGAACTTCTTTCATTGCTGATAGGAAAAGAGATATGTTTGTGTTTGGCCACCTCACATGCATTACAATGAAAAGATTCGATATCCAATATCTTAAACAGAAAGAGAAACATGACCTTAAGGATTTGACAAAGAAGGAAACCCAAGTAGATGATAATGGAGCTAGATTTAGTCATTGTTGGAAGGGCAGTGTTTGAATAAGAGTGAGGATGAGGTCTTGTTCATAAAGAGCTCAAGGTGACATAATCCATTTTGTTCCTTAACAAATCCAATTATCATTCCCTGGTCTTGGTCTTGAAATAAGCAAGTACGGTAAAATGTCAGATTATAACTTAGATCATGAGTAAGCTTTTGTATGGAGACAAGAATGGTGGAGAACTTTGGTACATTACATACTTTTCTGAGTGTAAGTGTTGGGCTAAGGTGATTATTTTTCGCCTCTTGGACATGGGTTATAGGTAATATATATGAGAAGAGTTGTTCATGTGGTCAGTAGCTCCAAATGCAGTCCAAGAGTTGGCAAATTATATATCTAAGACTTCGAATCTGATAGGATTAGAAAACTTACCTGAATGGGCCAATGAATTGGTAGTTGAAACTTTTTCAAGAGCATCAAGTAGAGTTCGCAATCTCCTAATCTTATTCAAATTGAACTGACTGAATATTTAACTTGGATTCCGCATTCTAAAAGTAATCATACATTGGACGTCTTTATTTCTGTGCCCATGAATTGGCGGAAGTTGAAAGAACAAAACTGATGCTTAGTTAGATTCTTCGATGACACGATAAAGGCCAAACAAACTTCTCTTCGGCAATGAATGCCAAAGATGGAATTTTTTTCTTCTTTCCTTTTTTAGATCCATTTCTTTTTTTCTTTTTTTCATGTCTATTACTCTTTTTTTTATTTCTACTTCATAGATGGAGATGGTGCTGATGAGAAGATGGAGGAGGAATAGAGAAGAAGCCAATGGAAGTGACAAGGTGAAATGGTTCTGGCATTGGTGGAAGAAGGTAAAAGATGGTGGAAGCAGCAATAATGAACGACAACAACATTGGAAAATAGCAACAATAGCAAAAACAATTTTAATGCTGGTGGCAACAATGTGAACCAGTGGCAACGGTGATTCTAGCAATGATGAACAGTGATGATTTTGACGATGAAGGCCAACAAAACAAATTTGGCTATAAAGGCAAAATAGAAATATTACGTGGTTCAGTTCTAAGACCTACTTATGGAAGAAGAGAGGAGAAATTCTTTCTTATTCACTTTATCAATGTAAAAGCACACACACACATATACATATGTTATATTTTTCACAGGTTTGACACAAACTGTAAATGACAAGTTTTTGGAACATTCTTCATCACATCATTCATTCTTAGAATATTCTTCATAATGTTCTTCATTTGGAATCTCACTCAATCGTAATAATTAATATTTGCTATCCTACTGACCGATTCCTTTTCCCAACGATTGTACTGTCTATTAAATATTTGTTGTAAGTATCTATGGATACTTGATTGTTCCAATTTATTAGTTTGTTTGTGTAAATTGTTTCTATAGTATGTTACATTATCTGGTAGTTGATAGGTTTTATATCTGCGCTGTTCATTTCCTATAACATGCATTAATTTGGTTTCTTTTAGGTTAAGGGCATCAGTTATCAACCCCCTGGGACTGAGCACAACCTTTTGAATGACATCAGCTTTTCCCTTCACGAGAAAAGGTACACACAAAGTTAGTTATAACTCCATTCATTAAATATGAACATTTATTGTAATCTCACAAGTTGCTGCCCACATAGCTGGTATAGTTGAGCAACGTCAACACAGAACACCTGAGTGTGAAGGTGTGTTATGATGTAGCTTAGCTGTCTAGATATATGAGTGTCAAGAAAGTATCAATAAATAAATTGATTGGGCCCTCTAACGTCCAGCTATGTGTTGTGTGGCTCCCAAGAAGCAAATGAAGGGAAGCTCGAAGAGTTTTCTCGGCCAACTAAAGCTGAGACCAGTTCAATCTTTCAATATCTCAAGTCATTCTTTGTTGAAAAATCACGAGTATAATTCAACTCAGAGCCTTCTCCCAACTATGAGGGGTTCGCTAATGAAAAATCAATAGCAATGACAGGCAAGGAAAAAGAGTTGCTTACCATTGGTATTTGATGAACAATGACTAGTGCATTTCAATTCTACTAAGCCTTTTTTTTTTAAACTATATGTGGTCAACTAATAATCAATTTGTACTAATGGCATCATGGACCTTCACTTGGCTAGGGCGCTGACAAATAGAGAAGCAGGAAAGATAGTACAACTATTAGATAGACTTGCTACTGTCTCACTGTCTAATGAATTGGATGGAATCCAATGGATCTTAGAACCCTCCAAAACATTCACATATAGATCTATTTTTCTCACCTTTCAATCCAACCTCAGAGCATCTCATATTTGGAAAGCAAAAGTTATGCAAATATTTGGATGGACTTTGGGTCATAGAAAACTAAATAAATTATTTGCTTGCCTCCAAGTAGATGTGTCGTTTGCTATCATAATGAGGAAACTATTGATCATTTTTTCTTCCAATGTCCACATGCCAAATGGCCATGGAAAGAGGGGGCTTTTCTCACCTCTCAACCACATTCCTTCCCTGTCATCAAAAGAGATGGGGCTTGGGCAGATAGCATTTATTGCATCTTTATATGCATTATGGAAAGAATCAAATAGTGGAATCTTTGGAAGAATAGCAAGAGAGAAGTGAAAGCTCTTAAAAGAAGTGAAATTATCGGCTAGTTTATGGACCTTCACCTCACAATCTGCTCATGGGTTCTCAGTTACAAATTGGATGCTAAATTGGAGTTCATTATGAACTTAAATGTAATTTAGATTAGATGATGTGACAGCAGGAGTAGTTTGTATGTTTCAATCACTTTGATGCTCTTGAAACTTTTATGATGTTGCAAATTTGTATAAGTAATAAAGATGTTTTTATTTCATCTCAAAAAAAAAAATAATAAATAAAAATCATTTAGTAGTAACAGTAGGATAAAAAAGAGTTGTTTATCATGGTAAAAATGTGTAAGATCTCTTCGTGTTAAAATCACTGGCAAAGTTTTCATTTTATTATAAGACAACTGATTTGAGTTATATTTTGTATATTTTTCTATAGTTATGTTTGAGTTATATGATTTTCCTTTTTAATTTTTTTGCTTTTCTTTGTTGATAATTTCAATAATTAACAGCTTCCAATTATACAATTATCAAATTGGACGCTAGGACAGGAGTTTTTTGTCCATATATAGAAGGTTAGGGTTTGTTTGATCTATAGTTCTATACAGTAATGGACATTTTTTCTATATACACTCATATCATACAAATTAATACACAGAGTTATTTTGCTTCTTTTAAAAGAATATATATATATATATATATATTTTTTTTTTTTTTATGATTTTCAGCAATGAAATGCTGGGATTTTTATCTGACAAAAAAGTTGCCCCTGAACTTTCTTTTTGATCTTTTTTATGCAGCTTTGGCTTAATCTTTGGACAAAGTGGAAGTGGAAAAACTACTCTCTTGCAGGCTTGCCCCTAAACTTGTGTCTTATCTTATTTATATCTTTAACGTAACTTTCATTTCCTTCCTAATTTTCTTTTCTTTCCTTTAGCTGCTTGCTGGTTTATCTACCCCAACCTCAGGGTCCATATACATTCAGAGATATGAAAATGACAGAAAACCAATGGGATCTCCAAAGTTATTGCTTCCTGAACGGGTTGGCATTGTTTTCCAGTTTCCTGAAAGGTATCAAACACTTTCCAATCAGTGTCTTTTTTTTCCTCTTTTTTGATTTTTTTTTCCTCTTTTTTGATTTTTTTTTCTTTTTCTTTTGACTTCCAGTCTTCTAGTGAGGAGTTCAAGATAAAAACTGATCATGCATGAAAGACATGGGTCCATACATTTCCCATAACTTGTGAAACCTTCATCTTCCTGGAGCACTAACAAATTGTGTATTGGTAGAAATTAATTCCCGTTTGTCTTTACTCTGTAATGTAAACATTCTGACAAACTCGTGAACAATACTGCTAGGTATTAGAATCATCCAAAGTGTTTTAAGTCAAATCACTTTTCTCCCACTTGATCAATCCAACTGCATCAACTAGACCTCACTTGAAGTAATTGGTTAAAAAAAAAAAAAAGAGATTGCCTTTCCGTCAGCCAATGCATGTTATGTATAAGGATAGTTTGGATAATATCTTTTTCTCGTGCTCATCGATGAGAAGTTTGCGGTGCAAGTGGTATACCTTCTCATGTTGTAGATTCCAATGTCCTCAAGATTTCCTGGATGTCTTGACTTTGGGTAGTTCTACAAACCTGTCCTTGGATGAAAAGGGGGCTCGCCATATTGCTCTCTTAGTTACACTTTGGGCATTATGGCTGGAGCGAAACAGTAGACATTTTCATGGCACTTCTAATCAGAAAACTAGCTACAGGGGGAGGTGGTGAGTCTTTGGATATATGTGTCACCTTTAGTAAGGAGGGGGTACACAATCTCTAAGTTGATGTAGGGATGGCAATATGGCATAGGTGCTTGTATGTGGGACTTGGTTAAGGTTGTGAGATAAGGAATTATTGAGTTCTTTCGTGGATTAATTCAATTCTGGCTTACTCTTATTGATTTATATAATAATTTCATGTTTCTGCTTTAAAAAAAAAGAAAATAAAAGAAAAGAAAGACGCGGAAGAACGTTTTAAAAAAGAAAGTCCAAAGAGTTCCTTTTTTTAGCAGAATGTAAGGACTAACGAGTAAACATCATATCACAAGGATTCTATATACACCAATGGACAGATATCTATGCTTGGATCTCTTGAATTCTTCGATTCTTCATTCTCTTTGAGTCTTGAGTTCTTCTATCTTGCTATTGTAGCATTTTTACACTTGGATCCTCTTTGACTTCATTTCCCTTAGTGGTTCGAGCTATTTCAATTCTTTCATGTCTAGACTTAGGGACTTTCCTTGTTCACTTGATCAAAGATGGAATAGTTTTCCCTTGTAGCTTTGACTTTTGCTTGAATTTTCTAATTTTATAAATATGCCAGATTGGTTTTTTTTTTTTATCTGCTGGTTTTATTTTTTAAAAATTCATTTTACATCTTCATTATGGCCTAGGTACTTCTTGGCTGACACTGTGCTTGAGGAAGTTACCTTTGGGTGGCCAAGGCAAAGGGGAAGCAATAAACTCAAAGAGCAGCTAGCTTTGAGACTCCAAGCAGCTATTAATTCTGTATTGCTATTCCTCTAAGTTTGAACTATGCTCCTTATTTTTCACTTTTAATGGTAGAACCAAGTAGCATACGATATGTATCACACCCCCATTTCCATTTTTGGCATTGTCATATGTCTCTATGTACTTAATCCTTATATCTCTGAGGTTAATCTCTGATTCTTTAGTAATTTATAAAATATGTAGGTTGGATTAAATGGAATCTCCTTGGATAAAGATCCACATACTTTAAGTGGTGGCTACAAGCGTCGACTTGCCTTGGCAATCCAATTAGTAAGATTTAATACTTCCAACTGAGCTGTGGTTCAAGCTAACAGGTAATTAGCTAGGTTTTCTGAAGTTGCTTAGCCAAAAGTTGTGTAATTGAATTCTGTCTTCACTTTCAGGTACAAGTACCTGATTTATTGTTATTAGATGAACCTCTTGCCGGTCTTGGTATGATCAGTTGTGCCTGTTCTTTTTCATTTTTTTTTAAATTGATTTAAATGGTCTAAAATATATGACCTTGAATCCTTGATGCCTAAACTTGCCACTTAATTTAGCCAACTGAATCGTGTCAAACTCCATAGAACCTTCCTGACATAACCCTAATAAAATCTGGAACTTAAGACATCAGACTATGTGAGCATATCTAAATTGAGCCTCACTAACCCATTGAAGTTGTTGAAGAAAATATTGTTTATCTGTTACAAGTTGATATCATGTTGCTGTTTCTGAAGTTACTGAAATAAGACATCTTGATTTAAATGGAATGATAAACTGATAAGAAACTTACTTTGATGCTGGAAAAAACATGGAATTTAAAACTTGGCAAGTTTTGTTACCAGTTTTCTGGTTTTCTTGCTTTGCCAAACTTGATGGTTTAGTGTACATTCAGATAAAACCACACTGAAAGTTTTTGAAATTTCAGTTCAGAACAAAATCTCAACAATGTTGTGGATTAAAATTACAATGGTTGAAGGGCGAGCCATGACCCAACAATTGGGGTTGCTTCATTATGAGTTGGAGGATTACGGATTCAAACTTGAAAACAACCTTTCCAATTTGTAGAGGTAAGGTTGTATATATCACCTCTTCTCCAAATCCTTCAATGATGGAAGCCTCATGCATTGGGAGTTGTCCTTTTTGTAGATTTCAAAATTTATATAATTATGATCCTACTGAATGAAATCTGATAGGATATGATTGACATCTATTTATATTTTTACTTAATTCATAGTATGTTTGTTAGCAGGTGGACCTTAGAGTGAAAATTAGGTTCTTCCATTATAACCGAAAACCATAGCTTGAAATTTCAGAAAAAAACCTTTCTATGTGGAGTTAGGCTGCATGCATCTTTCCCGCCTCAGACCTCACCATGGCAAAAGCCCCATTAATTATGTGCTGATAATAGCATATTTTTCATAGTTATTGGTGTAAATAAATTCAAAATGAAGCTGCTTATTTCATCAAGATTCAGTTCTTTTACTTTAACATCAATGAACTTTTCAAAATGGATTGGAATGCATTAAACCAATTTGGAAAGAGCTAATCTTTGTGGAATTTCTTGCTTTAACCCTATAAGACTTTGTCATACCATCATTGTTGCATGGGTTTTATGAGATCACCTTGATTTTCAGGTTTTGGGTCTGGGTCTTAGTTCCTAAAACCCCTTTCACCATGTTATATTTACTTCATTAAACCCTCTATTGATGTCCAGATTGGAAGGCTCGTGCAGATGTTGTAAAGTTGTTGAAGCATCTAAAGAAGGAAGTAACTTTACTTGTAGTCAGCCATGATCTCAAGTAAATCTCAGCCATGTTAATATTTTGGAAGATTTATTTACATCCTTTTTTTTTAAATGCCATCATCTGAAGTGGATTAATTTATTTATTGATTGATTGTTTGCCATAGTCATCAATGTTTGTGCAATTGATATTCTCAGGTAACAACTGTAATAATAGAATACATCTAATGTTACTTTTGTTAGAAAATTCAGTCAAATTTAATAATACTGTAATAGTATACAAACCCATGGATTATGATGAGATATTGGTCTGGACGTAATGAATTGAACCAATGTTGGGTAGCCAAAAAAGTGAGTATCTTTTTGAGGAATGATCCATACGTTGGGAACTCTTTGCTGACGAATCAAATAAAATTATGGTTTGCAGGAGCACTCTAGGACTTTTCATTCTTAATTAGCTGAATGATTTAGCTGTCAAGACACCGCAAACTCATCAAGTGAAAGTTGCTTGTGCTAACAATCAATGGATAATTGTTTGAATTATCAATAGAATAGCTATTAACAATTACAAAGGCATGGAGAGCTGTCTCAAGATGAGGAAAACAAATCTAGTATGAGGATCTGTATTTTTTTGTAGCTTACACTTTACATAATCTCTTTTAGCTTTTACTATTACGTGGATATATTAGGAAATTCCTCCTTTTTTTATTTTTCTGTCTATGAATCTTCTTCTCTTTACTGGTAAAAGAGGAAACTACTGTAAAAAGTAGGCCATGCAAAAGTCCATCTGGCAGTAGCAGTGTCGAGTGCACTGGCGATGCAGGAAGGCAGAAATAATATCAATTGGGATATTGAGAAAGATTTAGCACACTCAACAGAATACTGAAAAGGTATAATTGTAACTGAGAATGAGAGAATAATGATAACAACAGTAACTAAATTTTAATACAACTTTTTCTATAGTCCATGAGATTGGTTGCATGAATCTACACCCTCCACTCTATCAAACTTTTGATGATGACTGTTATTATTAAAACTAAACTATCTATATCCAATAAATTGTTGTGTCCTTTACGTATCAGTGTATACAGCACTTACATTAGAAGTTTTTAAGCATTTATCATCATCTTTTCTGTTTTGGTGGTTGTAAAGCTGCCTATAACTTCTGCTTGTGTTGGTGTGGCTGGGCCTTGTAGGGAGTTGTCATCCCTAGTTGATCAATCATGGAGGATGGAAATGGGCGGAGTTCTGAAGGAAGCGACTCTTCCATTATAATCTTGGCAATCTCATCTTGGTACCCATTGAGGATTGTTCTTTGTACTCATATTTTTTTTTTCCTAAGTGCAACATTTTACAAATTTTAGTATGTATTAAAAAACAAATGAAAAAGGATATGCCTTGCCTTGATAATTTGCATCTTCCATATTCTTAAATTGTTATACAAATAAGACTGCTGTCATTTCCTATTGCGTAATTTATGGTGTGAATTTTATAACTGCCTCTTTCCTTGTTGAAATGAGGAATCAAGACTAACAAGACTGATTAGGCTAGTAAGCATATATGTCATACATGGAATGGCACACTATGAAGGAGGCATTCTATTTGATTGTTTTGTAATTGTTGAATCCAATATTGTACTTGATTGGTGCTAGCTGGATATGGTAATCAGGGCTGTGGGTTCCACAAATCATTTTTTTGTTAAACCACTTACTGACTTTATTATTACTGCTCTTATACAATCTTTCAATATCTAGAGGGTTCTCTTAACTTTTGTTTCCCTAAGGTACTCTAAACCTGTGTTTCCCTAAGTACTCTGAGTTTTTGTTTCCCTAAGGTGTATGGAACTCCAAGTTGCTTGACCATGGACCATGGCTGGAACAATTGAAAGATACTTGATGATTCCATTATTGCTGTTCTTTCACATTCTTTGGATCTCTGGGGAGAGCTTACAGAATTCTCTAAACCAAGCTTGTTGCCTCAGAGTTATAAACCAAGCCTGTTTCTCTATCTTTTTCTTGGTCTTTTTTACATAAAAGATGAGTTTGTGAATTTATCCACCCTGTCTTTTTCTATGCGGGCATTGATTCTCAAGTGGAAAGGCTTTGAAACTTATTTACCATTGAAAGCATATGCTGAACATACATACACAACTACTTGATTTTCCTTAATTTCTTACAATCAGAGAGATGAGAATCACCTCTTCATTTCACTATCTCTTCTAGTTCAACACACAATTAATCCGAAAGAAGTAGCTTCCACCATTAGTAACGGTAACACATCTTTCTATCTGAAAGAAAATGCAATCAGCAGTTTGATAACTTCTGCCTCTAGAGCTCCAGAACTAAATCTACAAAAAGGGTGAAAGCGATTAGATGGTCCCTCACTGTACTCCTTTGAATGTGACTGAACATTGTTCTTAAAAGATTTGAGTCTACTGTGGTGCACAAAAAACAAGGGGAAAGCACAGCATTTGAGGGCTGGTAGATTGTGCAAACTACTGTGTAAGTGTGTGTGTGTGTGTGT
>JAJIYU010007587.1:0-18976 GCA_030144865.1 Tinospora cordifolia | reverse complement strand
TAAGAATTTTTATGACCTTATTAAGACAATTTGTGATGATCAACCTTATGACTTTAGGTCTAATTAACAAGTTTAGTTAGAGTTAAATTTTTTTTTTATTTGTTTTTTTTTAAATCTTTGAGTTCTTTTTTTGTAATGATTTTGGGTGTTAGGTTTCTTTTCTTATGGTTGGCATCAATTGGTAACTGTGAAAATAGAGCATTAAGACTCCTGTTCTAGATCAACAATGAAGTCTATCTTACAGTAGTTACAAAAGTTGTTACGATAGTTACAGGCATGTGGTGGTGTATATATAAATGTAATAAGAAATACACTATAATTCTTGAAATACTGTAGCTTTTGTTATTTAGTTCTTTCTTTCTCTGTTATGTGTTCTTCATCGCCTATAATGGTGAATTCTCTCTTGGTATCAGAGCTTGAAGGCTAAGCCATAGCAAACTCATCATCTGTAATACCTCGTCTCTTGATGACCATCTTTGAGGATACAATGTCAATATTAGCTTCATTCATCATTAAATGCAATCTAAACAATTAATATAACATTTGTCATAGTGGTTCATGAACCACTTGTTCGACATACACAGAGGACTCATTGCATCACTTGGGAAGCAAGGCATTATTATTACTCATTCTAGTATCTGCATCACAATCTCACACCAATACAAGGTCAAGAAGTAAAACAACCATGTGACAAATAAAAGTGATATCATAAAAGGCCAACCATTGAATCTGGTCATTAATACAATAGATCTCTTACATTTCAATAAAATAGATACTATCTAGGCCCCATGACCCTTTGTTATTCAATTCTCAAAATAAAATTTACTATGACTCTACAGGCCACCATGCCCAACAAAATTAAAACTACTACTGAAACTAACATCATTTATGAAAAAGTCTCCAACCGCACCTTGTTACTATTAACTTGAAAAATTAAGAGTGGAGTGAGCTCAAAGAGCCCAATGAATTATACTAAATATTTAAACCATTATAATAATTTAAACAAACAAATATGTCACACACTTCCAAACATTAGATGTTTCAACCATATAATTTTTTTTAAGTTGTTAAGAATGAAAAGATTTACCTCAGTGTTCCCCTATGGTCAGGATATCATCCAGAGGTGATATCCAAGGGCCAATTACTTATTCAAGATGCTAACTGGGGAGTGAGATCCTCTATGACTTTCAGTCTCATCTCATTACTATCATCATTGTGATAATAGTATCAATAATAAGAAACAAATAAATGACCAATGCTAAGATTAGGTTAGGGACATCCGTGATGACACCTAATGGCTGGTCATCACCCCAGTAAGTGGTTAGAGTTTTTATTACTCTTTTCTTAGTGAATTTCACACCATCAAATAAATAGAAAACGTAAGCTTTCAAAATGATTTTCGCAACTTTTCAAAAAATAGAAGTATCATGATCAACCATTGATCTTATATGAGTAACAAATATAATCAAAAAAGTATTTCATGCCATATATCATGCATTCTTCCAAAACATTCAATCGCACCATTAAATACACATATGTATAATTTATTTAAATTAAAATAATAATTTAAAACTTGGTAGTCATCTTCACGTATTCAAAGGTTCTACCATTTAGAGATCTGCACCGCTCTGGATCTATTCGAGATGTTGACCTAATTCAGATTAACAAATATTTCTAGTAAGTTTATCTTTCACCATGAAATGTGTTTTTTATGTTTATTATTTATTTATTTATTTTGTTCTCTTTATTTTTATTCCACAACGTCGTTATTATTAGTGCGTTTACTGTTTTTGTATTCAGTGTGTCGTACGCTGTTGTCTCCATTTATTTGTGAACTTAGCCAAAATATTATTTTTCATTCATGAACCATATCATGATAATTATTTTGGCTATTTATTGCTAAACTAAAATTTGAGATTTAATTTAATGATATCATGTATATTTTGCATGATTATCAAGTTTATTTTCATTAATGATAAATAAAATCCATATTCTATATATCTTGATATTTATTTATTTATTTATTTTAATAGAAAGTATTTTATCTCAAAATTTAAATTTGTTTTCCTGCTAGCTTAATTTATAATTTTTCCTCTTTACATAGTTTATTTTCAGATTTTTCTTTCAAGTCAATTTTTATTTATCTTATTTACAACATACTATTTTACCTTAAGCATATAATAAATTTATATCTTAGTCTATATGTATTTATTTATATAATTTATTTAAATATCAGGTTTTTAATGTCATTTCAAGTCACTAGTTTTTTTAGAAAATATTTTTACTTAATTTCTATATTGTTTTCCATGTTTTTCCCTTGTGTCACTTAATAATTCAAAGTGTATATATATATATTCTAAAATTTATTATTTTTTATTTATTTATAACTAAATTTCCAGAAATCTATTTTTTCTGAAAATTTTCCCCATTAATAATTTTAAAAAAATATTTTTTTTCTTTATTTCACTCTATCTAATCAATTAGATCATTTTTAATCTAAAAATTCTATTTTTTTATTCAAATAATTTTGTAAAAATCATTTTCACCAGTTTTTAATTAATTTTCCAGAATTCTAATTTTTCTATTAATAATCTCATTAATATATATTTTCTACTATTTTCAATCCATTTTATCAAGTTGGTCATTTTAAATCTAAAAATTATATTTTTATTTAAATAATTTTGTAAAACTTATTTTATCACTTGTTTTAACAAGATTTCCAGAATTCTAAATTTTCTGGAGTTTTTGATTATTAATCTAATAAATTCAATTTTTTTCTTCACTCTATATTCCATTAATAGATATATACTTAATAAAATGCAAATTTATCATTTTTTAATTTCAGAAACTGTTTCTTGTCAAATATTGACTATGTTATAAATCATGTTACTATTTTTTTGTGTTTTTATTTTTCATTATGCTTAAGGAATTTCATGTTTTCGAGACTTTGATTTCTAATTTATTCAAGCAAGTAGTAGACGACATGAAACTAAGAATAATAAAAATAAACAAAATTCTTCAATGGTTTTAATATGATGAAACCTCATGCTAATGTATGTTTCTACCATAAAAAATCATTACAACAAAATCTTACAAAATAAATGATCTAAACTCTAAACATGACATTCAAATAACCAAAAACATGGAAATAGGGTTTGTTTCTTTCAATTTTACAAATCCAAGATTTTCATTCGAATGATTTTTTCCTTATTTCTTTAACCTATGCTAAATGACATGAAAAGGTGATTACTCATATATAATAGATTAGGGTTGAAAAATTATACCCTAACTATTTCGTCTTCCGTTATTCGTTTTTCTAGCAACGGATCTCCTCAACATGTGACAGTTTCTCCCCTTCCTTTCCTTGGACGTGATGGTGGGGAATGTGGAGTGAACGTGCTTCTTCAACTATTGTCCCAATTAGGGTGTTTTGGATAATAGAAGAGGAAGAACGGAATATAAGAAAAATAAAATTTGGATCTTACCTTCCTTTTATTTTTCTTTCTTGTTCTTTGTCTTGTGCGTCAAAGAGGTTGGAAGGGAGGATAGCCATGGGAGAGGAAACCCTAGAGACATCCAAGAGACAATGGGGAAGCTATGAAAGAGGATCAAGGTATTTGGTGGTTTGGGAAAGTAAGGAAGAGAATGTGATCTTTTAGAAAGTGTGATTTTAGTAAGTTCCTTTAGCCATTCTAGTTTCTTATTTAGTTTAAAATTTAAATTTCAAAAGCGGGGCACCATCTTTTAATGTATATTGTGTCCTCATTGGTTATTAACCAACTCTCGAGTTCACACAGTATATATATGTCAGTCTTTTGTTATCAAACCCACTGATTAGGCTATGAGCTCTTATTTTAACTTTTGATTTAAATCATGTTATTTTTGATGATTTTTCCTCACATTTGGGAGCTTATTTAAGTAGTTATTTATAAGACAATTATTTCAAAATTTTCGTGTGTTTAATTTTTTAATTTTTTATAAATAATTTGTACTATGCCCTTAATGTCCATATGAACATTTTCTTCAATTTACATAGATTTTATTAATTCAATCCCTGCCATTTTGTAATACCCTAAATCTTCTATACTCAATTACATGAAATTTATCATTTATTCAGTGAAATTTGGATGCAAAATGAAACCGAACTCATTTCGGGGCTAAATTTGGCAGGTTTCCGAAACTCTCATTTAGTACCCCTTAGGGACCCAAAACAACTTGAAATAAAATAAGGTGACATGAACCAACTAAGGGGACAACATATCAAAAAATTAGAATAATTGGTCAAGATTAAGGTTTTCATTTGCCAAACGCCCTTCAGAGGGTCCAAATTAGAAAGAATTGTCATTTAGGGTACTTAAGGAGATCAAAATGATCAGAAATGAAACAGAATAATATGAACTAACAAAATGAATGACATATCCATAAATTAGAACAATTGGTCGAGGTTAAAGTTTTCATTTGCCAAACACCCTTTAGGGGGTCCAAATTAGAGAGAATCGTCATTTAGGATATTTCGAGGGATCTAAATGACTTGAAATAAAACAAAATGACATGAACTAACAAAATGAATGATATATCTAAAAATTATAACAATTGACCAAGATTTGAATTTTCATTTGCCTAGTGATAGTGGGTCTTAAATAAGAAAAGTTTTTAAGGGAAAATCACCTTGGGCCAAACCATACTTTACAATGTGCATTAGATTCATATGATTTCAAAACTATAGGTTATAAATCATAATTCTATGTAAATAAGGAGATATTAATTTTTATTTGATTTTTGTGAACCCATGAAGTCATGACCACCCCTAACATGTGCAAATCACATGAGTGGAACACCATGATCATGTGCACCCTACCCTACCCTAAGCTCCATGGGACGTGTCCATTAATTGAAACTATGAAGAATGATCCCATGTGCCATGTAAATGATCAAGTATGCCTACACCTATAGAAACCATGAAGAATGATTCCATGTGCCAAGACAAATGATCATGTATAATAAGGTTACGCATAAAATGTCTCATAAGTGTGTGTGTGGGCACACATGTGACAAACCCAAGATAGAAGTTTAATGAGAATGGCTGATTTGAAGAGATAGAAAGATTCCTTCACCTAGAAAAAAAATTAGAAAATAGAAACTTGCCTCATGCTCACATGTGGAGCCAAAAAGGGAAAGAATCCAAGGAAAATAAGAAACATTCCAAAGCTTTGCTTTTGTGTGCTCATATTAGGAACTTATTTGATTTTATGAATCACAATATATTAGAATGTTTTCCTACTAATAGAGGACATCCAAGAGAGATTAGAATGTATTCTAAATCTTTAATTGTGTTCACACACATAAAAGAAACAAATAAGGTTCAAAGATTTTGCTTACACTTGGATTGGAAACTTTAGTAGTCCCACTTGCTAACCATGAGCACACTTGCCTTTCTCACCCAAACCATCCCCTTATGAGTTTGGAAATATGCCCAAACGTGGTGAGCTTCCCTATCTGTCTTAGATGCCCCCCTTGTGCTTGTGAACACCTATAAATACCCCCTCTTGCTCACATTCATCTCATCCCAAAGCAAATAGTTGACACTTTCCTCTTTGCTTATTCTTGCCTTCTTCTTGGCACCTCTTATCACTCTCTTTTCTTTCTAATGTGAGAAGTTCTTATTTTAGAATTTTAGAGATTTGTTGAAGTAGTCTTTTTGGTGGTTTAAAGTTTTGAAAGTGGTTGATAAGACGAACCTCTGTCGGATTCAACAAAAACTTGGATTACGGTGGAGGGGATTTCTTGAACTTCTACTTTGCCTTTTTTTTTTCAAATTTTTAGCATGTTCATGCTTATTTGAATTCTAGTTTTCAGTATGTTTTATTTTAGTTTCAGCATGTTTAATCATATTTTAATTCTAGTTCAACATGTTTTTATGTTTTAATCACTCATGAGAGCATGCCATGCTTAAAATTCATGTTTAGGATTTAATTCAATGTTTCAAGCATGCTACGTAATGTTTACATGCTTTCTTGGTTGTTTAAAATTCTGATATTTACATTTTGAAATTCTTTTATGATTATGTGATTCTTCAATATAAGAAATTGAAGATAAGAACCACGTACTGTCATAGTGACCTATATGGGTGCTATGGGTGTTCTTAACATATGCTTGGAGTGTGTGGTTGCGGGGCACAACTAAGGGATACTTGGTATGTGACATTAAATGGAAAGTGACAAAGAAATGTCTTTCCACCCTAATGAGGGGCATTTAAATTAAGAACATCAAGGGAGTAGAACCCCTTTCAGTCTTAACGTCAACTACAACAAAAAAGTTGCTTGAATCACTTAATGCATGAAAGTGTTTGAATTTGGATGTGCTATTGATTTAAAATAGTAACTTAGTTGTTTAATGAATGATCTACTGGGCTATCCTTTTATTTTTCAGGAAATTAACTTGAATCATGAAGGCCATGGATATTAGATTATTTCTAAGTTTTGAAAGTTCTATTTTAAGGGCATGTTGCCGAAATTTTGAATTTAAGGCTTCTGTTGAATTTTACTTTTAAATTTTAGAGTTTTGTACTCCCCTTTTCATTATTTGAATTTTAAGCATATATCCCTTTATTTTATTTAATAAATAAAGATTGAAGTTTTTCTTTTATCACTCTTGTAATAGTTTTATTAAATTAGAATTAAATTATTTAGGTTGTGTACTCGTTGAGAAATAATAAGACTTGAGATAATAGAAAGTAATGCAAGTTGTGTACTTGTAAATATAACATTGGACCCAACCCGCCTTGTGGTTGAGCTTAAACCTATTTCTAGGGGGTTGGGGTGTTACACATTTTACATTTTATTTTTGTTTTATTTTATATTATTCTCATATTGCTTTTATAATTGCATAGACGTTCGATCTTAGATGAAATGACTATTTTACCCTTCGATGGAAAAGTTACCATTTTATCTCCTATACGTCCAGATAACATTCTGTACTTAAAATCATTCACTGTTTCACACAGTGTCGCTCCACAGTTAATTTTTTTTTATGGAAATTGACTATTTTACGTTTAAGTGACAAAATTATCATTTTACTCTCGGGTGGCCAAATTATTATTTTACCCTTGTAGTATTTAATGTGCTTTACATTTCAATAGACTTATTTATGCTCTTGTGTATTCTTAATCTTAAAATTTCAAGAAATTTTAGGGTATTACATCATCTAACACTATGAGTCAAGGAATGTCTTAAGGAAGCAGTAAATCTGCTATGTCTCAAGCATTTTGAGGAAGCTTGACACAACCCATGTCCATCAAACTAAACAAAAACAACTTCATATTGCGAAAATCAATGATTTACCAGCGATTAGAGGCCGTAAACTAAATGATTATCTGTTTGGCACAAAGCCATGTCCACCTGCAACTATCACGATTGTCAATGTGATGAGATCGAAGTTCAACTCAATCCATTGTTTGAAGAATGGGTATACACTGATCAACTGCTTCTTGGCTAGTTAGTGAATTTACTTACAAAATATGTGGCTGCACAAATTATTGGAACATCGACTTCAAATGAAGCGTGGAAAGCAATCAAACAACTGTTTGGTGCTCATAAAAGAGCACAAATACAACTACGTAGAATTGGAATTCAAACCGCATGCAAAGAAGACATGATAATGTCTTAGTATCTCATGAAGATGAAGGAGTACTCAAGCTCTCTATCTGCTATTGGACAACCATTCCCTATTTTCAATTTAGTTTCTTGTACACTTGCAGGCTTGGGATCTGATTACCTTTATATTAAAACCTTGTTGCAAGATAAAAAATCATTATCTTGGCAAAAATAACACTCTTTGCTTAATTTCAAGTCATAACTAAGACAACTACACAAACTATCTGTTGTTTCTATTTTAAATAATTCCTTTGCTACTAGTAATCTTGTTTTTGCCAGAAATAATATTAGTCAAAATCAATTTTTTTGCTAAGAATGTGTCTTTAAGACAACATGTGTATTCAGGATTCAGCTAAGGTAGACAAAATTTCATTCAGAAGCAACGAAATAATGGAAGAGGAGGAAGAGGTGGTAGTAGATCAGGAAATAACTTGAAGCCTACATGTTCGATTTGCAAAAAAAAATGGACATACGGCTCCTATGTGTTACTATCGTGTTGATTTTGCATACATGGGTTCTAATCCATCTTCTCTTGCACATACCAGTTCGAGTAGTGTCTTTCTTGCTACATTGAGCACTATGATTGATCAATCATGGCTAATGGATAATGGAATATATCATCATGTAATTGGCCTACCAATCTCAATGTTGTTTTAGAATTTGAAGGTACCTCCTCACTTGTAGTTGGAAATGACAATAATCTACCTATGTTACACAGAGGAGACTCTTATTTATCTACACAAGATTCTTCTCTCTCTTTGAATAACATCTTGTGTCCTTCTGCTATCAAGAAAAATCTTCTCAGTATCTCAAAGCTTACAGCTAACAATAATGTTTTTGTTGAATTTCATTCTAATTCTTGGTGCATCAAGGATAATATCTCAAGTCAGGTACTACTTGAAGGTTCTGTTGAAGATGGTCTATTCAAGCAACGCTCGTTGTAGTATCACAGATAACCTTATCGCTTATCAAGTGCTTCTACACATGCAATTTCAACTACTATTGATTTTTCCATCCAAAATATGTGGCATAGACGACAAGGCCATCCATCATCCCTCACTTCGACAAGAAGGTTCTTATCCAAGATCTTTTTCCTCTTGATCTAATACATGCAGATATTTGGGGACCAACACCAGTAAACTTCAAATATTATATTATTTTTCTTGATGATCATACTAGATTTATGTGGATCTTTGCTCTTAAGGCCAAGTCTAATGCATTTAATGCATTCTTGATGTTTAAATCTTTGGTAGAAAACAAATTCTCAAGAAAGACTAAAGTTCTACGATTTGATTTTGGGGGTGAATTTAGAGTATTCTCTTCTTTCTTGACGTGCAATGGCATTGAGTTTCAATACTCTTGTCCTTATGAACATCAACAAAATGGCAGAGTGGAATGTAAGCACAGATACATTACTGAAATGGCTCACACTCTTCTTGCCCAAGCTTCGTTGCTTATAACATTTTGGTGGGAAGTTGCTAACACCTTTGTTTACCTCATTAATATGTTGCCTACTCCTATCCTTGATGATATTTCTCCGTTTCAAAAACTTTTTGGGAAACCTCTTGAGTACAAACATCTTCATTGTTTTTGTTGTTCTCCTGTTCCATCTATTCGCCCATACCAAAAATCCAAATTTATAATTCCCATTCTACTGAGTGTATTTTCCTTAGCTATAGTAGCAAACATAAAGGCTACATCTACTTGAGTAAATCAGGAAAAACTTATATTTCAAGTGGTGTTGTTTTCAATGAACATAAATTTTCATCTCAGCCCTTTTTTGCTCATAATCCTCCAATTCATCTTCCTCACCTCATTTTTCAACTATCAGTCTCCCTTCATCAGGTTCACAAAGTTCAGATTCAATTTCTTCTTTTATGCATCAATCAATTCAGGTTGATCATCCTTCTTTTGCTACACCTGCTTGGAGACCACCTTCATATTCATCTTCTGATATTATTGAACCAATTCTTATCTCATCCTAAGGTAACTCGTTTTAAGAATGACATTTTTAATCTAAAGATGTTTAATGTTACTAGTTCCATTACAGAACCTCACATTGTCAAACAAGCTTTGTCATGTTCCAAGTGGAAGAATGCTCTGCGTGAGGAGTTCAATGCCTTAATGATGAATAGGATTTGGTATCTTGTTCCTCCGAATCTATCTTAGAATTTAATTGGCAACAAGTTGGTGTTTGAGATCAAATATAATACGGATGGCTTTATCAATAGACACAAGGCTCATCTAGTGGCCAAAGGTGTTCATCAAAATCTGGGTGTAAATTTCAATGAGACTTTCAGCCTTGTTGCACAAGCATCCACTGTCAAAATGTTCATAACTATTGCGATCTAGAGAAGTTGGCACATTAGGTAGTTGGATGTCAACAATATTTTTCTAAATGAGATAATTTCAAATTATGGTGCAACCTAATGGGTTTTTTGATTCTTCTAAGCCTAATCATGTTCATTAATTGTATAAAGCTTTATATGGCTTAAAGTAGGCACCTAGAGCCTGGTATGATTGTTTGCAGAGAACCTTGCTAAGCTAGAAGTTTGTCAATTTTGAAGCTGATGCTTTTTGTTTCATCTTTACTCAACGATCTCATTACATTTATGTCTTGGCTTATATTGATGACATTCTTATTATAGGGAATGATAGTGTTGACATTAATGCGTTGATAAATTGCTTGAATTCAGAGTTTGCTCTCGAAGATCTTGCTGCTCTCAATTACTTCCTTGGCTTAGAAGTTCATTGTGACAACAAAGGCGTTCACCTCTCACAAGCTAAATATATCGAATATCTACTTGTTTGATTAGATCTGTCACGTCTTAAGCCTTGTGATACCCTTGCTTCCTCTAGCAAGCAACTGGTGAACTGTGATAATAGGGATTCCTTTTTTGATCCAACTTTCTATCGAAGTATTGATAGTGCTTTGTAGTACTTAGCCTTCACTAAGCCAAATATTTCCTTTATCACCACTATGTTCAGTCAATTTATGTGCAATCCTTTTAATTTGTATTGGCTAGTTGTGAAACATGTGTTGCGCTATCTGTTTGGCACATCACATTTTGGTTTTTAGTATCATCCCTCTAAAGATTTCACCCTCCACGTCTTTTCTGATGCCGACTGGGCCTACTCTCCTAATGATAGAAAATCTATTAGTGGATACTGTGTCTTCTTTGGATTTTTTCTGGTTTCTTGGCAATTGAAGAAGCAATTTGTGGTGGTCAAGTCTAGTGTTGAATCCGAATATCATGTTTTAGCAAATGTAGTGTTTTAAGTCTCTTGGTTACAATCTCTCTCGCATGAACTTCATGTGTCTTGCTCTTTTATGGTAATACCCGAGATTCGAGTAAAAAAAATTTACTGTTAAAAATACGATATTGTAGCGTGTACTGTTTTGTCGGTAGACAAAAGAACTTTCGGTGGGTACTGTAGCTATAGTAACATACTGTTCACTAGTGTTCATTTTCATCATTTTGTGCCAAAAAAAATTATATAAACCCTTCCTCATTTTGAAAATTCATTTCAGCAAGAAAGAAATAATTTCTTTGCTTATTCTCCTTTCTTCTCTTGCTCTTTGGTTGTTCTAGACAACAAATATAGTAGTAGGAAGAAAAAGTGAAGGTCTATTTCTGGGCACTTCTTTTGGAGCAATCGGAGGGCTTTACAAATCAAAGCAGGTATAATAACTCTATCTAAGTCTCTTTTTAAGATTGGAGATGTCTATTATCCATTTTAGTAGTATTACTGTTCACGTATACGTCATATACTATTCATAAGTACAGTATTGTTCAGACAGTATTGTTCATTATTAATATTTAGCACTGTTCACAAATACGCACTGTTCATATGTATGGTACTGTTCATATATACAATACTATTCATATATACGGTACTATTCATGGACAATTATTAAATCATATTTTCAAAACGTAGATCCTGAAGATTGATAGTCGAAGACTCGAAACAAGTTGGAATAACAACGTCAGGATTCAGGAGAATCTACTATTGAGGTGGAAGTGATTACTTTACTCCCTAGTATTATTTGAATTTTAATGCTGAATATGTGATGTTTACATTGTTTGAATGCTTAGAAGCATGCGAGGATGTTGATTAAATAATTTGTGAATGACATGAATACATAAATGCTAGATTAACATAAGTTATATATTCATATTCGGTGTTTACATGCTTTTATACTTCTATGAAATGATTGTTGCCGTATTTATGCCTTAGAAAATGATCAACATGACTATGTTATTGTATAATGATGCTTTATACATGTTCAAATGTTTGTTGATACACAAACGAAGATAAATTTAGAGTTGAACCACATACCATCTCAGTGGTCCATGGGAGATTACTGTGGGAGTTCTTAAGATAAGGAACGATGGGTTTGTCTCTATTTTCATATGATAGAACTATGGGTGTGACCCTAGTTTTTTAGTGATGTAGCGATGGGTGTGACCTTAGTTCCTAGATTGGGTGATAGGTGTGCCCCTATCCTATTGGAATATGACATATAGTGTAGTTTTCTCGCCTTTTCCAATATGATGAGAGAACATCAGGGTTAGACCCTTCGATCTAATTAATGACTGTTGATAACTAAATGTTTGAAATACCTAATGAATGATAGGTGTTTGCATGTTCAGTTTTTTATTTAAATAATACTATTGATATACTATGTATGATCCATTGGGCTTTCGAGCTCATCCCACTCACTCTTTTTCAAGAAACTATTGAAGACGTTGCTTCTGCAAATGAATGTAAAAATATTCATCAATGGTAGTATGTCTCATAGTATGAGGATATTAGAAAATGAACTTTATTTGCTATTTTCAATTGTAGGGCATGTGACCCACCATATTTAATCCTGTTAGATGTCAGTCATTAGGCCAGACAGTATTTGTCTTACTAAAAGTTGGCTATGGGCTCACAAAATTGTTTGTAACTCTGATCATAAATTAATACCTTTTTAATTATTATGTGATCCCAAGGTTATTGTTATTTTGTTTCTAAGCAAGTGTATTTATACTTTATTTTGTACTTTGGGATATGATCAGGTGCAACTAACAGATGTAATGGACGATGTAAAAAAAGTAATATCATCAATTCTCGGATAGAAAGCAGAAGCGACTGTACATGAGGAAAATTACGTCTCAAGTTACGAGACAACTACGTCACCTATGACATATGTAACTGATTCGGGAGCTAGGGTATTACATCTATTTCGATGGTGTGGTGTGACAACACAACATATTGAATTGGATGTTCACTTGGTTCATGATAACGTCCTCAACAAAGAGCTTGATGTTCGATATGTTCTATTTGGCGATCAACTTGCTTATGGCTTCACCAAAGCTATTGTAGCTTTTTGGTTTTTCTTTCTTCGAGACCGATGAGATTTGAATTCCTTGAATACTGCACACACACACACACACACACACACACACACAGTAACACCCCCCTTCAAACTCAAGGTGGTAGAGAAAAAACCATCTTGAGTTTGTCAACTTGGACTCGATGTCAACCAGTTGGTGTGCTTTAGTGAAAGTGTCAGCAAGTTGATCGACAAATGCGATGTGGGTCAAACAAAGTGTATTTTGTTTGATATGCTGACGAATGAAATGACAATCAATCTCAATGTGTTTTGTTCATTTGTGGAACATATCATTATGAGCAATTTGTATGACACTCATGTTATCATAGTAAAGAGTGGAACTCTAGAAAAAGAAACTCTCATGTCTTGCAGCAACCATCAAATTCATAACAACTTAGAAATGGTATCTGCTAGGGCGCGATATTCAGCTTCTGTATTAGAGTGTGAAATAAAAGTTTGTTTTTTGCTCTTCCAAAAGATTAATGATGATCCAAGAAGAAAACAATATCCAATAATAGAATGACGATCATCAGGGGTCACCAGCCCAATTAGCATCCGTAAAAGCATGAAGGGCTAAGGAGGAGTGGGCAGAGAAATAAAGACCATAGAACATGGTACCTTTTACGTATTGAAGTATACGTAAAATTGCTGCGTAATGAGAAGATCTTGCAGCATGTATAAATTGACTTAGGAGCTAAATAACATAAGATAGATCGGGTCGAGTAACAATAAGGTAGATAAAACTACCAACTAATTGTTTATACAATGTTACATTTGGTAAAGGCGTACCATAATTGGGTAATAACTTGACATTGGTTTCTAAGGGACTGTCAACAATTTTATTGTTAGTCAAGCCAGTACAAGAGAAGAGCTCAGAGGCATACTTAGTTTGAGAGAGATAGTATCCATTAGAGCTTGATGTGACTTCAAAGCTTAATGAGTAGCTAAGTGTGCCTAAATCTTTCATTTCAAAAGTTTGGCCAAGAAATGTTTACAAGGCATGAATCCCTGGAACATCATCTCCTGTAATGACCATGTCATCAACATAAAGTAGAAGAATAATAAGGCCAGCCTTTGAGCGATGTAGAAACAAAGTAGAGTCATAAGAGCTAGGTGTAAATCCCTATTGAGAGAATACAGAGCTAAACTTAGCAAACCAAGCTCGAGGAGACTATTTGAGACCATATATAGCTTTACGAAGGCGACAAACTTTTCCTGGATGTTGGTTAAGGCCTTAAGGAGGTTGTAAATAAACTTCCTCGATCAAATCTCCACTGAAAAATGCATTTTTAATATCCATTTGAAGCATCTTCCACTTGCGAACAATAGAAATTGCAAGTAAAGAGCGAAAAGTCGTAAGATGAGCAATTGGAGCAAAAGTTTCCTCATAATCAATACCATATTCCTGTGTGAAACCTCTAGTGACTAGGCATGCTTTATAACATTTTATGGATCCATCAGTACGAGTTTTAATCTTGAACACCCACTTACTTCTTACTACAGTCTTACCTTGAAACAAGTCAGTTAAATCTCAAGTATGAGTGACTTCCATAGCCTGGAGTTCTTCAGCCATAGCTTTTTGCCATAACGGGTCAGATTTAGCCTCACGATAGGTGGTTGGCTCGTACAAAGTGGCAAGGGCAAAAAAATGGTGATAATCTTGAAGGTGGGATGGAAGAGTTCTTACGCGACTAGAGCATCGTATTGCAGGTGTAGGAAGAGACTTAGGTGATGTGTTAATTGGATCGGTTGACGTTGCAGGTAGATTAGTTTCTTTAGATAAGTTGGAGTTTGATGAGCTTGCTTCACCTACATCAGAGTCAAGAAATATGTCTGGGGAAGAATTAATGAACTAAAAGGAGGGACGAGGTGATGGGGATGATGACGAAAGAGACATAAATGGCTGATGTTCCCAGAATTGCACATGGTGAGATATGCGTAATCTTTTTACAATTGGATCATAACAACGGTTGCCTTTATGTTCAATGCCATAACGTAAAAAACAATAGAGACGTGAACAAGATTCCAATTTGAAACGTTCATTAGGAGGTAATAAAACAAAACATACACAACTAAATGCTTTTAACACAGAATAATCAGGCATTTTCCAATATAAGATTGCGTATGGAGTTTGACCATCTATAGTGGAGGATGGGATACGATTAATAGTGTCGATTACAATGAGTGCAGCTTCCTCTTAAAAATTTTTGGATAATTGAGCAGAAAGAAGAAGAGATCGAACAATATCCAAAATGTGTTAATGTTTTCGTTCAGCACGACCATTTTGTTGAGAGGTATATGGGCATGATTGATGGTATAAAGTTTGACTACCCTTTAGAGTTTTAAGAAAAGTAGTAGATATGTATTCGAGGGCGTTATCACCATGAAAAATTTTGATTTCTCTCCCAAATTGAGTTTGAATCATTTTTTGAAAGACACGAAAAACATCAAACAATTCTGAATGATCTTTTAAGAGATATAGCCAAGTATATCTAGAGAAATCATCAATAAAGATCACAAAATATTGAGATTCGCTGTTACTAGGTATGAGAACAGGGTCCCAGATATCAGAGTTGACAAGATCAGAATGGGTTGATGAAACAAATTCACTTTTATTGAAGGGTAAGGTGCTTTATTTACTCAGTTGACAATAAATGCAATTAAATTTTTTAAAATTGACTTGGCCTAAACAACTAGCGAAAGCTAAAGTTTTAATTTGAGATAAAGATGCATATCCTAGGCGTAAATACCACAGACTACAAGTAGAAATTGATGCAACAATTGAAGGAGCAGAAGAAGGTACATGTAGATAAGTAAGCTCAAAAAGGTGACCAATTTTACGCCCGATCTCAATCAGCTGCCTCATCTTCTGATCCTGTACGTCACATCCTTTATCATAAAAAGTTAAAGTAAAACCATTTTCGATAAGTTGGTCAATAGAAAAGAGATTAAGTGATAATTTTGGAACAAGTGTGTTAGGAAGAGAGAGAGATTTGGTGTGGAGACAGTACCAGTGTGACTAATAGAAATACTTGATTCATTAGTAGTATAAATAGAGGAAATAGGTGGAGTATCTTTACTATGTAAAACTAAAAAAATATCAGAGATCATGTGATTGCAATAAGCGAAGTCAATAAACCAAGGAGAGGTATTACTTAATTGAATGGAAAGAGCAGTGGGGCTTTAGATAGAACCTATTGCACAAGGGCCTCAAAATCAGTTGTAATAAGAGACAAAGTAGGTACTTCATATGTGTTTGGTGCGACATAAATAGTATAAGCAACAGTGCGACTAGAATTATTTATTTTGATCGGATTGTCTCTTAATTGCCTATATTCAGAACCACGATGTCCAAAATAACTACACTTATAACATTGCCCATTAAATTTGTTCTTACCTTTTCCTGATACTTTTGAAATAACAGCATAAATCTGTTGTTCAGGAATTAGGGAAGGAGTTGAAGTTATCAAGACTTGATTAGAAGTCATGCTAAGTTTAGTATCATGATGTGTTTCTTCTGAAATTAATTGGGTAAGTGCAATTTTAAGTGTCAAAAGAGGCTTTCAATGAAGGAGAGAAGCACATGCGTGTTCAAAATCAACCCATATACCCATCATGAATTGAATGAAGTGACGACGATCCCGATATGATTGAAAAGCTTTAGCAGAGGTAGGATGAGTGATGTTCGGACAACTTGAGATAATTAATCTCAAAGTGCACTCATTTGGGAGTGATAGTCTAAAATTGATTGCTCGGGTGCTTGTCATAAGTGTTGCAAATGAAATTCCAATTGATATTGAAGTTCTAAATCACTCGAGCAATTATATTAGTTAGCCAAAAAATTCCATGCGAATTGAACATTATAAAACTTTGGCCAGAGGATCTGAATAGATGGCACAAAACTATTTATGAACTAGGACAAAATCTTCCAGTGAGAATTAACCCAAATCTCATGCCGCTCTTCAAATTTAGCATTAGTCTCATCAGTACCTTATTATGCCACATTTGATGACCCGTTAGAAATATGGATATTTGTTGTGCCCAATTATTGTAATTTATGCTATCTAAAGTGATCTCAATGGGACGTTGGGTGAAGTCATTTTGTAAAAATGCTTTACTACGAATAAAAAAAAATTTTGGAAAGTGTTTTACCATGGGTTGAGCTTGCCACGAACAGAAGACGATGGCTCTAGGCAAACAACTCAGTTGAACAAGAGGGTTTTGCTCGAACAGATGCAAAGAAGAAGAGCAAACTGAAAACGGCGGTGAGAAAACGGTAGCCGCAGAGATCAAACCGGCGGTGAGCAGCAGAAGAAACAGCAGCGGAACACGGCGAGCAAGAAGAACAAAGGAACAACATGGTGAGTAGAAGAACGAGCAGTGTAGCGCTGAGCAGCGGCGGCGAGCGTGTGTGCGAGCAGAGGAAATGGGCGTGCGAGTAGGGCGAGAGTGTTTCGCAGACGGAGAAGGAGACAGAAACGAAAATGGTGACTATTGTGAACCGTGAAGAAACGAGCAGCAGTGGTGCTAAGTAGCGGCAAGTAGCGACGACTGGTGACTGGCGATCAGCATGGACAGGGAGCACGGCTAGCAAATGGTGGAAAAACGGCCAGCAGCAGGGGCGATGAGCGAAAACACAGGTGGAAAAAACGGCAGTAGCGGTGAGCGAAAAAAGCAGCAGGGCAGCGAGCAATCGGACAGAGAGCAATTGGCAAGGACAGCCAGCACGGACAGCTAGCAGCAAGGTGCGGTGAGCACGGCGGCTAGCAGCGGTGTAGATCACGGCGGCTAGCAGCAGCAGAGGTGCAGATCAAGGCGGCCAGCAGCGGTGGTGATTATGGAGCAGCGGGGGCGATGCAGAAAAGGGATTCAGCACGGCCAGCGAGCATAAATCGGTAGCAGAAACTGGCGGGAAAAAAATTGCAAAACAGATATTAGATTTGAACAGTGGCTGTTGCAGAGGGGGTATTTATACTTATATAATAGTATAAAAAAGGAAATATAAAAGATACATGAGTATATTTTAGATACAGTATAATATCTATAAGATATGTATATCTATATATATATAGTTCCATCTGCGATCAACTTGCTTATGGCTTCGCCAAGGCTATTGTAGCTTCTTGGTTTTTCTTTCTTCAAGACAATCTCAAGGTGATTCAATCACCCTCTCGATTGCAGGGGCCCGTGAGAACATTAAGACTCCTATTCCAGCTCAATAGTGAAGTCTATCTTACAGTAGCTACGGTAGATACTGGCATGTGGTGGTGTATATATAAACGTAATGAGAAATGTAACAATATCATTCTTGAGATAATACAACTTCTGTTACTGAGTTCTTTCTTTCTCTGTTATGTGTTCATCACCTGTAATGGTGAATTCTCTCTGTAAACATATTAAGTTATGAATAATGTGCATATCACGTGTTATCATACATAGTGTGATTGTGGTGCTGATGAGGAGCAGTAACAGGTTATGAACTGAGATGAACAAGCTGACGTTATAATTAGACAGTGATGGCTTTTTTTTTTTTCTATAATGTGGTAGCGCCCTACGATGTGGTAATGGATTTTTTACAAACTGGTGGACTGTCATAAAGAGTTATGTGATGTGGCGGATTTATTAGTTATATGGAAGGACTTGGTGGTGGTGCCTAGCTGTAGAACGAAGATCTCAGATATGGTAGTGGCCGGAAAAAACAAGGGAAGAAAGAAAATGGAAAGAGGAGGGAAGCAAGTGGTATCGATGGTGGAAGAAGTGATGGTGGTGACTGTATGGGATGAGTTTGCAATTCAACCTACGATAGGGTCTTCATTCTCTTAATGTCACGCTTGATCTAAAAGAGTTACTTAGCCAGCAAGAACACTATGTTTTCTGAAAATTTCTTGGAAAAATCACACAATTTCTTTCCTGTTTCAATCACTATCTAATCAAGAACATT
>JAJIYU010007586.1:0-19064 GCA_030144865.1 Tinospora cordifolia | reverse complement strand
AATTTACTTAATATTGTATTTATTAGATATTTTCCCATTTCTTTAATATTTTTAATGCTAATAATTAAATAATTTGTATTTTCCATTTTCATGTATTTTTATTTATTTCATGTTTCATTTTCAGATAATGAATTATGTAATTATTAATTAATACTTACATAATGTTTGATTTATTTTAAAAAATACATGTACACTACATTTTTATTTAATTGCACATATTCCTATAATATGCAGTATTAACATTTATGATGCTAATACATACCTTATTCATACATATATTAGCCAATATGTGTAAATATTTTATTTCTATTTATTTCTTAAGCAATTCCTTAAATTTCATAATTAATTCCACTAAGTTGTAATTTTCATTTAATTATCCTAATTTTTTATTATATCTCCAATATAAATTATTTTTCATGTGCGAACCCACCATTTGCACCCAAAATTTCTTAAAATCTTTGAAATTAATTTATTCAACTTATTTTATTTATTTTAAATTTTTTGACAAAAATTCAGGGGTATTACATTAAATACTTAGAGACATGCTTCGCCACGTCTTTCTTCATTCCTCTTTACCAATAAGTTTTTTTAAGGTTCTAGTACATCTTATCTCTACCTGGATGTATTGTATACTTAGTCTGATGAGCCTCATCGATTACAATCTGCTTACTCTATCCATACTAAGGTACATAGATCCATTCCCAGAGCCTTAGGGCATTTTCAGCATCTAACTTGAATTTAGTATGCTTTCCCTGTGTAACTCCTTCGATTATGCCTACTAGCCATTTGGCTTGCCTCTATTCCTCCCTGATTTGAAGTAGTAGATTAGGTTGGAAAGACATGCTATAGAGGTAGGCTTGCTTGTCATTCAAGGTTATCCCCAACCTAAAGTCTTCGATCAACTAGTACATTTGGCCCTTTTCTTCCTCCTGTTTATTGAACTTTCTACTGAAGGCATCGACCACCACATTGGCCTTCCCCGGATGGTAGTGTAATTGAAAATCATAGTCCTTAAGAAATTCCATCCATCTTTGTTGCCTAAGGTTCAACTCTTTTTGGGTATAGATGTACTTCAAGCTCTTGTGATATGAAAATAGATCAAATTTCTTACCATAGAGGTATTGTCTCCAAATCTTCAGGACAAATATAATGGCTGCTAACTCTAGGTTATAATTAGGGTAATTCTTTTTGTGGACCTTTAGTTGTCGTGAAACATAAGCGACTACTTGCCTCTCTTGCATCAAGATTGCTCCCAGTCCACTTAGTGAAGCATCAGTGTAGAGGATATACGTAACACCATGGGTTGGAGTGACTAGGACAAGGGTTGTAGTCAATCTCTTCTTCAGTTCTTGTAATGAGTGGTCACACTTCTCATCCGAATTGAACTTAACTCCCTTCCTCGTTGGCTTGGTCATAGGTGCTGTCACTTTGGAAAAATCTTGGATGAACCTTTGGTAATATCCAGTAAGGCCTAAAAAGCTCCTAATTTTTGTAACTATCTTAGGTTGCTTCCAATCCATGCTAACTTCCACCTTCTTCGAGTTTACAGAGATGCCTTCTGTTGATATTATTTGACAAAGAAACTTGACCGTCTTTATCCATAATTCACACTTGCTGAACTTGACATATAATTGATATCTTCTGAGGCTCTCCAACATTATCTGCAAGTGTTCTAACTTACAGTAAATGAGGATGTTGTCCATGAATACCACCACAAATTGGTTAAAGTATTGTCCAAACACTTGGTTCATTAAATCCATAAATGCTGCTAGGGCATTGGATAAACAAAATGACATCACGATGAACTCATAGTGTCCATATCTCGTTCCGAAGGCTATCTTGTAAGATGTCAGACTCCTAGATTCTCAAATGATGATAATCCAACCTAAGATCATTCTTCGAGAAATGAGTGGCTCCTCTCAATTGATCAAATAAGTCATCAATATTCAGTAGAAGGTACTTATTCTTCACTGTAGCTTGGTTTAACTTTTGATAGTCGACACATAGTATTATGGAACCATCTTTCTTCTTCATGAATAGTATAAAAGCTCCCCAGGGTGATTCATATGGCCTAATGGATCCTTTATCCTTGAGCTCTTCTAGTTGAAACTTCAATTCGATCAATTCTATTGGAGCCACTCTATAAGGAGGTATAGCTATAGGGTTGGTTCCAGGGTGAAGTTCAATCTTGAACTCTAATTCTTTAGTAGGTGGTAGTGTGGGTAAGTCATCTGGGAACACATCCTCGTACTCATTAACCATTGCTAGGTCTTGTATCCTTTTGTAGCTCAACAGGTTCTTCTTCAGAGAGTTCCTTGAACTCACTTTTATGCCTTAAGCAGTTCAACATGGCTACAATTGGACTTTTTGGCAGTCTCCGCATATCTCCGTTGATTCTACAGGTCTCACCCAAAGGTAGGGTTATGGTTTCTCGTATCTTAGGATAGTCTATTTGGGCTTGGTAATGATCTAACCAGTCCATCCCCAAGATTACATCATATCTATAAAAGGTAAGGTAGATAGGTCAAATGTTATGAGTTTATCCCAGAACCTTAGGTCACAACTACACATTCTTTTTGAAGTCACAGTGGTCCCTACTGGTGTGGACACATTCAAAGTTATAGGTAGTGTTTTTGTCACTAATTGTAACCTATAAGCTAGTTCTTCAAAGATAAAATACTTAGAGGCACCTGCTTCAAACAATAGTCTCACAACAATATTAAACAAAAGAAATGCACATTCTACTACAAGACCTAGTCTTCCTAAATCTCAACAGTAAACAATCTAGCTTGGTTCTATCCATAAACCAAGTTTTGCCCCTAATTGGCATTCTGTTGCTATTGCCTCCTTTGAAGGCGACCGTTCTGACCTCCTCCTTGAGGTGGTTGTTGTTGAGGAACCTGAACAAGAGTAGTTGGGTAATCCCTAGCAAGATGACCCTTCTGTCTGCACACATAGCACAACCCTTGCCTCCTGGCCTATTCCTTAAACTCATTTGTGGTTTATCATTGTTTCTATGGCGCCATTACCACTCTTATTCTTTTTTTGGGCCCCTTGATGATCTTTTTCATTCTCGGCCCATTTGTTCTTTCCCTTCAACCTTTGTTCTAGGTTGAGTTCTTGTTCTAGTGTTAGAGCTTTTTCCAAGACATCTTTTTATGTTTTTAGGCCCAAAATCTTTACTATTTTTTGGATCTCTATTTGAGATCCTGTGCAAATTAATTGGCCTTCATTCTCTCTTCCCTTATTAGTTGTGGCGAGAATTCAGCTAGTTTAGTGAATTTTCTTTCATACCTAGTTACAGTCATCTCTTTCTAGTTTAACCGGACGAAATCTTCTTGTAGCTTGCACAAGTTTGCTTCCGAAAAGAACTTTTCATAAAAGATCTCCGAGAATTTCTCCCAGCTCATAGCATCAACATCCGTGTTATGGTCCATCCTCAACATACAACACCAACTTCTAGCAAGTCCCTTAAAGTGGTGTGTGGCCAGTGCTACCATTCTTGACCTAGTTATCTTCAACACATTCAGATGCTCCTCCATCTCTTGATACCAGTGGTCTGCCGTGATATAGTCGGTTGTACCTTCGAAATGTGGAGGGTGGAGCTTATGCAACTCCATCAGCATCTTCTTCTGCTTTTCATCATCCAAATGCTCCTGAGTCTTCTTAGGTTCAGGAGCTGGGGCCATAGGTGCTGGCTGTTGAACTTGGACGGGTTCAGGCAGTTGACACAAAGGTATTGCCTAAGGGAGAATTTGGGGTAAAACCCTCGTCAGTTGATCCATAACTCTTCAAGCAACTTCATTCATCATATTCTCCATGCCAGCAAGTATTTCCTAATCCCTATGCTTTGTCTCGTCAGAAGTGGTGGATCAAGTAGCGTACCTTTTTGTTCCAACCATTGTCTACAAATCGAGAAGATAGTTAGTATCAAACGTTCGTATTATCATGACTTTAGATTCATGTTTCTAGGTTCTCGATTTATTCAGTGGCTTAACAGTTTATGCTTTTAGTTTCTTTTTATTCTTGCGTACAGGATTTGGTTTCATATAAACGAATCAAGCATCCTTTTCAAATAATTATATAATCAAGCAATTTCATGCTAGCATAGAAAAATTTCAGGCTTCCATCTAAGTTTTCAGGTTCAAGTGTCCCATACCACTCTACCCCTTCCACTTAGACTTTCACTTAGGATATTGCCACACCCAAAAAATTTTGCAAATGTCTCGATAAGTGAGGTTTACTAAGCCCACTATACCTGACCGTCCCATACTAGCCAAGCATAGAGAAACAAGTTCTTTCAAAGTTACAGATCATTCACCAAACATGGTCCATCATTCTTCGAGTCTAGCTTTCTCCATACCCCCGAATTCTTATGTATCCCATATTACATAGAAACCAGAGATACAAAATCTTCTCAATCTTATGTCCTAACCAAACAAAGATTCTGTTATCACATATTTTCAGTTTCTAACTTATATCCTAAAGTTTTATGCTTTTGATCTACTATTTCATCCCCATTTCTACCTAAGGTTACTTTCCTAGACCCAGGGTTTCAATCTATTTGACTCACAACCTTTGTCTAGTCAAGATCCCACCTTGGGCATCTTTTTCAACTTTTATTCAATTTCTTGCCCTAATTTTTCACCTTCTAATTTTCTTTTATAGAAAGTAAAAGTGTTCTTTAACTTAGACTACTCGTATAAGCTGGTGTGATAGCCTCCAGATCGGGCAGCGAGACTGAAGTTTGTTTAGCAACAACGCTTTTTAGGGTGGGATAACCCACCTCCCTTTCAAAGTTTAGCTTTACTTGGGACAAGGCTTACCCACTATCAGCTCAACTTGTAGTCTTTGTATCCAAACAAAACATTTCAAAACACATCTTTCCTTTTTGAAAATACTTTCCAAAATAGATTTTAATTTTAAAATAGAAGGTAGTGCATTCTAATTTCAACGTAAAGCATAGATCAAACCGAATTGAGTTAATACTTTCTAAATCTAATACTGCCATTGGTATAAGATTAAATTTTCTAATTCTAGCCCAACAACACATGTTTAGGCTTGACTTTCTATTTCTAGCCCAAAACATTTAAAGCCTACGATCTGATACCACCTTTGTAATACCCCAACCCTCAAGACTTTTAATTGGACTTAACCACAAAGTGAGCTGGGCCGGTATTACAATTACAAGTACACAACTTGTATCACATTCCATTTCAATTACCCCAAGTCATATTAATTCATGATGAGCACACAACCCAAACAATTTAATTTTTAATTTAATAAAACTATTATAAGGGGATAAAAGAAATATTTCAATCTTTATTTATTCAATAAAATAAATAAGCACATACTTTGAATCTTAATATTTAAGATAATTAAAGAAAGAGTACATAACTCAAAATAAAGACAAAATTCAGGATATGTTTAAATTTAAATAACCAAAATTTGGGCAACATGCCCTTACATATGAGTTTCCAAATTTAAATAACTCTATCTAATTTTAGTAGTCTTCATGATTCAATTTCCTAAAAAAAAGTATGAGAGGAACGGGTGAGCACATAGCCCAGTGAATCATTCTATAAATAACTAAATTACTAATTCAAATTAAAAGCACATCCAAATTCAAACACTTACATATATTAGGTGATTCAAATAGTATCTTTGGTTATTGTTGACAAGGGATTCTAATCCCATGATGTTCTTATCAAAGCACTCCACTCTTGGACGGAACAACAATTCATCTCGTCATATTCCATTGGGATAAGGATCTCGTGTCCACCTTCCAAGTACTTTGGGTTATACCCATACACACTCAGTGATGAGCCCCATATGTACTAAGTATATATAAAGAACAACCATAGCGTCACTTAGATTACTATGACAATACGTGGTTCATAAACTTCATAGTCTTAAACTTAAATCTCACATATTCTTGAATAAAAAATTAGAATAGTAAAATTAAGAATAAAACATTCAAAAAAGCATGAAAGCAATAGATAACATGCTTCATAACTCAAATCAAACCTAAGCATGGAAACTAGGCATAACATGGTATCATGAATACTTAAAACATGCATACATGATAATCAAAATTTAAATCATGATCAAACATGTTGAAAATTGAAAATAAAAGTGCTAAATTGAAAATAAAAGATGCATGAACATGATAGAAACTCAAACTAGTAAAGTAGAATTGTAGGAAATTCCATCCACCTTATGAAGCTTTTTCTCAAAGTTTCAACAGATGTTCCTTTCTTCAACACTTTTAGCACTTGAAAGATAACTCAAGAACACTTAATCAAACACTCAAGCACTCAAGAATACTTCAATATCACTCAAGAACAAAAGGGTTGCTAAGAAGAAGGCTAGAACAAGCTAAGAGGGAAGTGTCAACTCTTGCTTTAGGATGAAGAATAAGTGTGCACAAAGGGGTTTATATAGGATTTCAACAGGGCATAGGGGGACGGTTTTGGCAACTTGATTAGGGTTTCCTCACAAGTGAGGCAGCTAGGTTTGTGCACAATTTATAAGGGATGGGTAGGGTTTCCTTGTATAAGGTTATGACGGTTTTTCCTTCATATGGTGCTAAGATTGGAGTACATTTGGATTTAGGAAACTTTCTTGGTTGTGATTTTTGGTTTCCCCTTTGTGTGTAATAGCAAGGGTTTGGTGTGTGAACATGGTTCATCATTTAGAGACTTCTAATTAGGATTCCTCACATGTGTGTACTCGCACACACATGGACCGATTTTTGCATAATGGGGCATGGGTGTACATGATTAAAGTGTTCCTCCCATATGACTTGCACATGTTTAGGGGTGGCCAAGTATTTATGGGTCCACGTGAATTTAATAAAAATTCATATCTCATTATTTACTAAGACTTAAGGCCTTTAACATATATTTTGTGTTCATATCAAAATAATGCACATTTCGAAACTATCATTTGGCTAGGGTGATCCTCATTTCACTTATTTTCCTAATTTAGACTCCACTGAAGGATATTAGGCAAATGAAACCCTAATTTTTTTTCCAATTGAGCTAATGTTTATATATGTCATCTAGTTGATCAGTTCATGTCGTCCCATGTCATTTTAGGCCGTTCTGAGGTTTTAAGATTCACTAAAATAGAGTTTTTAACCTACAAAATGTATCCTAAAATAGACTCATTTTCATTTCTCGCCCAAATTCAATCAAATAAAATTGAATTCTTTCATTTTATTCAGTATAAGATTATAGGGTATTACAATGCATCTAGAAAACATAAAGTCATAGCCATCAATTCTGTCCAGCATCTGATCCACAAATGGCAAAAGGAAGTGATCTTTTTTAGTGGCTTTATTCAATTTTCTGTAATCTATGCAAACTCACCACCCCCTAATCATTGTAGAAGAAATTGTTTCTCCCTTATCATTTGTGACCATAATAATTCCTCCCTTCTTCGCTACCACATGGATAGACTCACCCATTCTAAATCTGAAATGGCATAAATAATTCTAGCCTTCAACCACTTCATTACTTCCTTCTTTACCACCTCCTTCATAATTGGGTTAAGCCACCTTTGATGCTCAATTAGGTTTATGGCCTTCGTCTATTAATATCTTGTGCATACAAATATCCAGACTAATCTCATGTATGTTTTCAATTGTCAACCCAATAGCAGACTTATGTTCTCTAAGCACTCTTATCAATTTCTCTTCTTGAGTAGAGGTTAAGGAAGAAGAAATAATATAGGAAGTGACTTGGCTACACCTAAATAGATGTTCTTTAAGTGTTTAGGATTTGGTTTTAAGTCACTGGGCTCAAGAACATCTTGTAAGATTTCAGCTTGAATAGGATTAGGTAAAGGTGAATATGTGGTAGTTGGTTCAAGTGAAGAGGCTTCAAGGGCTAGGAAATTTAATTTTTCATTTTCAGTTATGGCTTGAGAAGGGGTAAGAGAACGAGAAATACACCAAACCATGTCATCTTTAGAGTGCAAGTCATCAACCACTTCAATAATGCAAGAATCTAGTGCCTCAATTTGCTTGCATTCATGTGAGTTAGCAGGGAATTACATGGACTTGTAAAGATTTAAAACCACTTGCTCTTCATTCACTCGTAATGTAAGCTTTCCCTTGTGTACATCAATTAATGCATGGCCTGTGGCAAGGAATGGTCTACCTATAATCAAAAGAATCTCACTATCTTCTTCCATATCCAAGACAACAAAGTCAACAAAAAAAATATAAACTTATCTACCTTCACCAAACATCTTCAATTATACCCTGTGGATAAGTGAGAGATTTGTCAGCAAGCTAAAGAGTAACTGTGGTAGGTTTAATCTCTAACATTCCCAACCTTTTACACACTGACATGGGCATGAGATTGATGCTTGCCCCCAAATCACAAAATGGTTTCTCAAAGACTTCTGACCCAATATTTCATGGAATGGTAAAGCTTCCTAAGTCTTTTAACTTCTGAGGAAGTTTTCTTTGAAGGATTGCACTACATTCTTCAGTCAACTTCACTGCCTCAAAGTCTTCAAGTTTCTTCTTCTCGAACATAATCTCCTTCATGAATTTGGCATAGTTGGGCATTTGCTGTAAGGCTTCTACAAAAGGGATATTGATGTGAATCTTCCTGAATATCTCTAGAAATTTTGCAAATTGATCATCCAACATCTTTTTCTAAAACCTCTGAGGGAATGGCAATGGTGTGGAGGTTCAAGGAATTTGCCCCCTTGAATAGTGATCCCCCTAGGCCTCCCTGTTGTCTTCTGTTGATGTTTAGGTTATTCAGTTGAGGGAATTTAGGCATCCTTCTCAGAATTATCAGTTTCTTCAATCTCAGCTGGTGAACTAACTAGGTGAAGTGGACTTGCAACTTCTTTTCCACTTCTAGTCATAACTGCCTTGCAACTCTCCTTGGGATTTATTTGAGTGTCACTAGTGAACGAGTTGCGCTGCTAGTTTAAAACTATCTGTGCAAGCTGCCCCACCCGAGTCTCTAAGCTCTTGATTGTAGCATTCATATTTCCAATCTGAATTTTAATACCAAAGACTTTGCTATCATTTTTGTCCACTCTCCCTGTCAATTCCTTGAAGAACTGAGCATATATAGTCCTCATATCATCCAACTTGTCTTCTAAGGAAGGTTTCTTTCCTTGTAAGGGTTGTTGTGGCACAAAACTTGGTGGAAGTTGCTAAGCATTTCTATTGTTAGAATGTGCAAAGTTTTCATGATTCCTAATTCCCGAATGATAATACTTCGGAACATTATACCCTTGAGATTGACCTTGGTAATTGCTGAACCTATTTGTGGTATTTAACTGTTCAATAGAGGCTTCTTCAATAAAAGGTGCTTTGTAAGCTTTTGCTCTTGCTAGAATGGGCTGATTTTGTTGATTCTAAAACTGACCATTGCTGCTCTTCTCTTCTACTAAGTTCAACCGATGAGTCATGGAGGCAATTTGGGCATGTAAGGTAGTTGTCTCATCAACCTCATCTATTCCCACCCTTTTTATTAAACCTCTTTCTGTACCACGACCATAAGCATTTGTTGCCATATCTTCAATGAGTTGGGTGGCATGAGTAGTAGACTTGCCTATCCACGAACCTTTGGTTGTAGAATCCACCAAGGCTCTAGTAGGTGGAGTAAGTCCACTATAAAACATTTAAATTTGATGCCATGGGAGATATCTATGTTGCAGGCATTGTGCATTGTCTTAATAAGCCCTTGAATCTCTCCCAAGCTTCATATAGAGACTCGAAATCAAATTGCTTGAATGAACTGATTTCACCTCACAATTGATAAACCTTAGTGCGAGTAAAAAACTTTTGGAGGAATTTGTGATCCATGTCCTCCCATGTGGTGATGCTCAGGAGGTAACATTTGTAAACAATTCCTATCTTTATCCCTTAGAGAGAAAGGGAAAAGCCTCATTTGTAATTGATCCTTTATTACCTCGTCCATCTTGATAGTGTCACAAATGTCCATGAAAGAGTTGAGGTGTGCCATAGGATCTTATGGTGCTGAACCCCCTAATTGTTGTTGTTGTACCATTGTGATCAAAGAAGGCTTCAACTAGAAGTTATTAGCATTAATAAGAGTCCTGGCTATCCTAGAATAGTTGTTCAATACGAGTTTGAAGAAATCCCACAAAGGTGCTTCTCCATTGTTTCCAACACTAGAACTTCTACATTCAACCATATTTGACACACGTCTTTTGGCTTCTAACTGGATCTGTTTATTTGTCTAGAACAAATCTGGATCGTGCACTCCAAAAGATTCTCTACTCACACAAAACTTGTAACACCACAAGACAACACAAGATCAAGTGTATTCAATGAAGTTAAAGATGAAATAAACTAAATCAAAATAAGAAATAAAAATTGCCTTAGTTAAAACTAGACCAAGTTCAATTGGTTCTAAGATATTTAACACTATTTCCCTGCAATGGTGCCAAAGACTTGTTGACAATTTGCAAGTGTACAGGATCACAATAGTAATATATGGTAGAGACAGAGTATTGTCCTCAAGGAACGGGTACTAGTTAACTATCTTAAAACCCAATCTAATATCAATACTAATTAAGGATCCTAATCGAATTTGAATTGTTAAAATCCTAATTTAAATTGAAAACAATTAAAATCAATGAAATCTTGTCTTGAAAACTATTTTGATTAATTATCTAGGATACTAAACTCTCTTGTCTCACCATCAATTCATATTCCAATTAATTAAACTATTAATTATATGGGTTCTAGCACTTGTCATCAAAGCTCTCACCCAAGGCACCTTAACACCTATTAGTCTTGTTCCCTAATACCCTTTCCCAAAGCGCACAATTAACAATCTAATGCTTTGCACACTATAATCATATGCAACTTCCTAAACAATCGACAACTTCTTGGTCAATCAATTGATCTAGGTCTATATTATGATTTTTCAACCATTAAACCTCTTTCTTGAGTTAGTTTAGCAGTTTGTGATCATATTGTTCATGGCCAGTAAACAATAAGCATTAAACACCCAAAATATAAAACAAAACATCAAAATCAGTTAATTGGAATATTGAATCTCAGGTTACTACAATAGAAATTCACATCCTGGACTTTAAATTAAACTAGCTAGACATAGTATTGAGTACAAATATCAAAGAATAGAAAATACAAAACATCATACTCAAGCCTTGATTTTTCTTCAATTCTTCTCCATTTTTGCTTTTCTTCTTCTCTTGGCTGCCAAAGTCAACAATTTTCGAACTAAAAAAACTCTCTTAAAACCTAATACATCATCCTATATATATTAAACAACTTAAAAACCTTAAAATTGTCATAGTGTCAGCATTACTGCACCAGTACGTGGTTAAATCTCTTAATCATTTTTATTTAGTAACCACTAGCATACTCACAATATCATCATTCAAGATATAATTAAACAACACATTTTAATAAGCTTCACAAGGCACATATGGCATTTCTTCTAAATAGTATTTGATATTCATAAATCACACAACATGCTATCAACAATATAAAAGAGAAGCAATCATCTACACAATTGTCAAACACATTCCTAGCGTGCTTCTAAACATTCAATAAATGTAAACAATCAATCATGCTTCATATTTAAAACTAAAATAATACTAAAGGGTATGAGTATTCATCCTCACCTTTGATGCTTAAATCCTATTGATCTTAGTATTCTGAGTCTTCTCAAGTCTTCAACCTTCTTTCTTCACTCAAGGAGGGAGCAAGGAGACTCTTTTTCTCTTGAGCTAGAAGAGAACTGAGAAGAAAAATGAAAAAGAGAAGAATGAGAAGAATATCTTTCTCTTAAGAATGAAGAAGAGAAGAATGAGATGGGATGGTTTGAAGGGAAGAGAAGGGTGCTATTTGTAGGTTCCCTTAGCCAATCACCTCATTCTACTATTCATATTTTAATATATATATATACTACCACTCATATTTTAATATATTCCATCACCACATTCCACTATTCATATTTTATTTTATTTTAATTTTTGTGGAATTACTTATGGGATAATTAAGATAGTAGTAATTTTTTTTACTTTTCATCTGAATTTATCATTTTATCCCTTAGAGGCAAATTACCATTCTACTCTTGCGTGTTTAATGTATTTTTCACAATTTGATGAAGTCATTTGTTTATTCTTAATATTTGAGAATTTTTTAGGGTGTTACACATTCCCAATTTAAATTATTATAAATAGTGATGTTATAAGTATCATCTGCTCAATTTACCTTTCATTTGCTAAATAGTCTTTACAGTTCTTATAAATTAATTCATTGAACCTGCAACCTTCTCGATGGAGTTTTGGACAAAAGCAATGGTTAAACCCATCCATGGTTTATTAAACTACATACATCATCAACTTATTAAACTCTTACTTATTAGATTATCTCTCACAATTGTTCAAGTTTATTAGACGATACTATATGAGACCCACAATCATATCAGCCCATTAAATACACTAGTTACAATATTTCATTTATGAAATATATATATTTTTTCAAAATACCTATTATTTACATTTAAATTAAAAAATATATATAATTATTTAAATTTATATAAAAAGTATTTATAAAATTAATTAATATTTTACCTATATATATATATATATTTCTAACATCGAGCGCTTCGTTTACACCGAGCCCTCAGTGCCATTATAGGAGTATAAGCCACCTGACCAACCTGACCTGACCCGACGACTTTGGGTTGAGTTTAACAAAAAGTTTAGTTGAGTTAGGCCGAAAATAATATAACTCGACCAAGTCGGGTCAGGGGTCGGGTGTTGGGGTCAGGCCCAAAAAGGATAGGTTGGACTCGATTGGACCTGACCTGACCCAATAACTCTCTTGTATAAAGAGAGAGCGGTAGCAAGATTTGTCTTAGTAATGGGGCTATTGTGTTTTGTCATTTTGTCTATGTTTTTCAAGTTAAGCAAAAAAAAGAGAAAATCTAAGACACTAGAATTAGATTGATATGGACATATTTAACTTGTTTTGGTTTGTCCACACACACACACACAAAATATATTCTCGTGGTTTTTTTAATTTTACTGTAAAAATGGGGAAGAAGACAAGAAGGAAAAGAATAACAACAACAATAGTGAAGAGCAAGCAACAATGATGTCATTTGGATCGCAACCCCCCTTTTGTGCAACCAGTTTTTTTTTCGTTTCTCACTCTCAGATCAGTCCCCTTCTGCACTGCACACCAGTCTCCTTCTGTGTTGCTTTTTTTTTTTCTCTTTTCTCCATTTCTTAGTCTCACACCAGTCAGCAACCCTTCTTTCTTCATTCAAACCCTAGTTTCTTCTTTTTCTTCATTCTCAACCCTTATTTCTTAATTCATGTAAATTGCCACGCACCAGTCGGCAGTCACACTTCATCTTTATAAATCTCCAGTTTGCAATGCACATGTCTTGTTTGTTGATGTACATTGATAGCCACACGACAGTCGCCCTTCGTCCTTGTAAACCTTTAATACAACAACAAGTGTTGAGAGTGTTTTTTTCCTAATCTTTATGTTAAAGAATGAAGAACCAAGTCCACCAGTGAAGTGTGACACTCTTGCCATTCCCGACCTCTTAATAACTTTCTTCTTTAAGAAAATTTGAGCTTTTTTTTTTAAAATAAATTGCCAAACTCAACTAGCCCGCCCGACCTAACTTGAGCTTGGGTCAGTCGGGTTGGCTCCCCAAAGTTGGGTGGCATTGGATGTCATTTGATGCCACTCGACTTGGCCAGGTTGGGTGCATTTAGGCCTCAACCGACTCGACCTACTTTCACCCTTTGCCATTAATGGGCATCTAACGCAGATGGCACTCAATGAGCGTCATTGCGGGCACCCTTAGAGAGATTTGATTTGACTTTCTTAGTAAACTAAAGGATTTTTGATAAATTTATGTTACAAATATTAATTCAATAGAAGCAAAAGAATCTAAAGATGAGCATGACCCTAGCATGGTGATTGACTATTTTGTTCACTTCATTTTCACAATTCAGTTTCTTGAAGGTTTTGCAATTGTTTCTTATTCATTTGATTGATATTGATAAGTTTGTCAAATATCAATTTATTTATTTATTAAAACAAAATGGATGAGAGCAACAATTCAAATAACAATAATTTGAATAAGGTCACGAAAGAAAATGAAATGAAGACTATGTTAATTAATTGTATCAATTCAATTCATAATGATTATTTTTATTATGCATTAGCATATGTAGTGTTATCAAAAAAAGTTTATCTCTTGGTTTTAATAAATAATAATATAGAGAATATCATTAATTTTTTTTATATTCACATCATTAATAAATTTATTATATAGTACAATTAAACTTTTTAACGAAGGTTTATATAAAAACATTCATTTTTATACACATGACATAAATTACCCTTATAATAAGAGAGAAATAATAGCATGTCAAACATGTTTACCAAACACTATTTTTTCAATAAGAGCTTTTGTGTTATTATCATCAAACACTCCATTATTAATAAGCTCTTATTTGATAAGTTCTACTCTAAAAAGTCTTAATAAATAAGTACTAAATATTTAAGAAGTAAAGTTACCAAAAATGCCGTGAGATGATTTGTACAATAAAGATGATATGTATAATAAAGAAGAAATGTTCGAGAATGATACTATGTTGCATAAACAAGAGTTTTATAATGTAGAACCTGATTCTAATGAGATTATTCAAGATTATACAATATAATGTTCAATGGGTCAAACATTTAAAATTAGAGATAAATTAATTGAATAGCCAAGAGAAGATGATCAAATATATGGTTTGTAATTCTAATAGAAAGCTCGCACGCTAAACAACGAAGAAGGTGATGAGGAATCAAATTTGCATGTGGAAGACATGGGGCACATATGGTGAGGCTAGATAAATTGCCTAAAGTGAATTAAAAAAGGTCAATGAAATAGGTATGAAGAAATACAGTTGTTTGTTTATATTATGAAGCTTAAGATAATGCCAACGATTGGAGTGTGGTTGTTGAATATGAAACTCATAACCATTTAGTGGCTAGATAAATGGAAGATCACTCAATTATGGGTAGATTCAATAAGAATGAGATAGATATACTTATTTAAATGAGCAAGACTAATTCAAGCCCCAAAGATATGTTGAATATCTTAAAGCAAAGACACCTTTAAAAAAACATCGACAATGAAAATTATATATATAATACAATGACAAAACACAAGTTAGTTGAATATGGCGGGAGGTCTCATATCTAACAATTGATGTAGAATCTTCTTGAGCACAAATATGTTGAGTGGCATAGTATAATACCCTAAAAATTTGTACAAAATGGAATGACTTGTACACCTTAGTAGATCAATTAATCAAAAATTCATTTCATTTGTCAATTCTAGTGTCATTTGCCTAATATGCATCAGTGGAATGAGAATCAGGAAAGAAAATAAAGAAAACCCTAGCCAAACACAATCTTAGAATTTTTGTTCATTTCATGTGAACCCAAAGTGTGAGACAAAGGCCTAAAATGCCAATAGGCATGGTGCACCAAAGAGTAGAATGAGAAATCCCTTAATTACGCTAGGCATGTGTATTTCACATGAGGAAGGCCTAACCGTTTTGGTGCAAGATTAGAAACCCTAAAAGATGATCCCATGTACACAAGCTACAATGATCACATGCCCCTCACCTTGATGTCCAAGCAAACAAGAAATAAAAGTAGAAAGTTTCTAAAACTAATTTGGGAAGTTGCTCATGTGTGCTCAATAGAGAAAATAGAAGTTTCAATGTGCCATGATTATGTGCACCCTAAGCCCATTCACACAAAGACGTCCAAGAAGTTAAAATAAGAAGGCATGATCTAAATTTGAAAGTTTCCCATGCTCACACTATGTCACCAAAAATAAACCATGCAAAATGTCAAGTTTGTCCCTACTTGGTGAACACTTACAAAGTAAAGGAAATATTGCCTTATTCACATGACTTCCAAGAATATAAATTGCTGAACAATGTTTCTAAACACCTAAGGGATGCCCAAAATAGTGTATGCCAACTTAGGGATGATTCCTTACACGAGGGAGGAAACACAAGAAATAAGAAATATTCTTGATCTTGTGTTAGAATTGACTCCCAAATAAAGAGATCAAATGGGAAAGTTGCTTTGTGTTCAAAAATCTGATCTCAACCAACAAAGAAAGGAATCTAAAAGATTTCCTTTGCTCACTCAAAATGCACAAAAGAATGAACCAAAATAGAAGGTTCCTAAGTTAAATTAGAGAGTTGCCTATTTGTGACGCCTAAATGAAGGAAGGACAATCAGCAAGTTGTTGCATTGCCTAAATCTAGTGCGCACCACCCAAGGAACAAAATAAAAATTTTCTAATTCAAGAATAGAAGTTGCTAACCATTGTGTGCTCTCTAATAGTTGGGTGAGCAAGAGAAGAATCAAATCAAATCAAATAGGTTTCCTTACCCATTTTGACACCCATCAAATCGCTGCACACAAGAGAAAAGCAATAAAGAGAGTTTCCTTGCCTAGTTTTGACATCCAAAAGGAATAGGAAACCTTCTTTGCTTTCCCAAATCCTATCTTGTGTCAACACTTAAGAAGGAAACTCAAACTTGCTCACATCATGTGTTTACACTAGGAAAAGGAAACCACACTCGCCCACTTGTCAAACTGTGTGCACACTCATCCCCACATGCCAAAAACGTGCTCAAGAGAATTGGAAAGTGGCTCATGCAAAGATTCCCAAACCGTCCACCTATATGCATAGAAAAATCTATAAAGGCCGCCTTATGCTCACTTTTTTTTTCATCACAGAGCAAAAGCTGACAAGCCCCTCTTGTTCTTTCTAAGCCTTCTTCTTGGCATCCCTTCTCACTTCTCTTTTGTTCTGGAGTGTTCTTAAGTGAGAAGTTACTGTTCTTGAGTAGTTTAGTGTTCTTAAAGTGTTTGGACTATAGAAACTCTGTCGAATTTTTAAGAAATTGCAAAACAAGGTGGAAGTGATTTCAAAAAACCCTGTCTTTACTAGTTTAAATTAATATCATGTTCATGCACATTTTAAAATTTGTTCATTATACATATTTCAATTTTAGTCCATTGACATTATTTAATTTTCAATTTGATACATATGCCATGTTTAAGCATTCATAAGACAATGTCATACTTAGTTTCCCATGCTTAGGCCGATTTTGAGACATGATGCATGCGACTGATGTTTTTATGCTTTCATGATGATAATATGCTGAATTTTAATTCTTTTATGATTCATGATTATGTGAATTTAAATAAAAGACTTTGATATTAAAGAACCACGTACAGTCATAGTAATCCAAAGGGATATTATGGGTGTTCTTTACATATACTATGTGTATATGAGTTGCATATACTGTGTGTATATCAGTGTAGCACAAAATACTTGGAATGCGGGCAAGGGACCCTAAATCCAATGGAATGTAACATAATGAATTGTCTTTCCACTCAAGGGGAGGTATTTTGATAAGAATATCAAGGGATTGGACCTCCTTTCAGTCTAAAATACTACTGAAAATAAGAAATTGTTTGAAATGCCTAATATATGCAAGTGTTTGAATTGGTAACTAGGTTGTTTTTAGAACAATCCACTTGGCTATGTGCTCACCCATCCTCTTTTATCTTTTTAGGAAATCGAATGACATGATGAAGCTTACTTAGGATTTTGATCGCTTATTTTTAGAAAGTTTCTATTTTTATTTCTAATGTAACGACATTTTGCCCAAGTTTTGAATAAGTTATACTTCCTCTAAAATAGTTTTTATTTTAGAGTTATGTACTCTCTTTCTTTCAATAGTTTAAATTCAAGTTATGTACTTGTCTCATTTAATTCAAATAATGAATAAAGAGAAGGTTCTTTATCTCTTTGTGTTGTCTTATTGAATTAAATTAGATAAATTGGGTTGTGTGCTCATAATGTCCAATAAGAATTAGGATAAAGGCATTACAAAAGGCAAATTGTATACTTATAATGTAAAAATGGCCTAGCTCGCCTTGTGGATAAATTCAATTGAAAGTCTCGGGGGTTGGGGTGTTACGCATAGGGTTAAAGAATAATACGGTTGTGTTACATCTTTTTTTTGGGCTCACCCAATTTATATTGACTCATTGTACTATTTTTCGAGGGCGTTGATAAGGGATCATATGTATAAGAAAACATGTATCGAAATCCATTATTTAAAATAGTTGGCATGACATCTACTAAACATGATGTTTTTGGTGGCTTATATGTACATGAGGGAGGAGAAAGAAGAACACTATGCTTGGACACTTGAGAAGTTGAAGGATTTGCTTGATGGATGGCGATAGCCAAAGATTATTATAACAAAGTAGGAATTAGTGCATATCAATGCTATTGGTCATGCTTTCCCTTGTGTGTAGCTGGCATTTCAATAAACATTTTTTGGCCAAAACAAAAAGGATGTTCTACAATAATCCTAATGTTTGACACTCCTTCATAGGCAAATGGTATTAGTTAGTTGAGCCTAATTTAGAGAAATTGTATTAAAAGAGGTGAAAATTGATGTAAAATAAATTTGAAGACTACCCCAAACTTATTAGATATGTACATATTGAATGGTTAAAAAAATTTCAAGATGATTTGTGGTAGTCGAGAGGTATCAATTAATGCATCTTGACAACTATACAACAAACAAGGTTGAATCGGCCAATGAAAAGTTGAAGAAGTACTTAGGCTCATCTCAATGTGATTTAGAGAAATCATGGAATAAAATTCACACATTACTTGTTGTTAGCTACCCCGCAAGTGTACGGGATCGCAATAGTAATAACCGGTGAGACCGGATATCGTCCTCAGGGAACGTATAAAAATCAACTATCTAGAAGCCCAATTTACTATCAATTTAAATTTTATTAAAGCTACAAATTCGATTGATTAAGAATTAGAATTAAACTTGTAAAAACAGTCAAATATAAAATTGAAAAGTAAATTACTGAAAACTCTTTAGATTAAATTATCTAGGATAGTAAACTTTCTTGTGATCACCTTCAATTCCTATTTCAATTAATC
>JAJIYU010007585.1:0-18980 GCA_030144865.1 Tinospora cordifolia | reverse complement strand
CTTTTTTCTGCACAGTTCTAAGACAAGAGATAAGGAATAGAAATAAAGTTAGCAGTTTGGAATGAGCTGTTAGTTTTAGAATTTTTGAAGTCTTTTTTGTTTGAAAAGGATCTTTCACGGACTTCCCTTCCATATTTCTTTCTCAGAAATAATTACTGAGAAAATGAATTTGAGATAAGAATCCTGTTAAAAGAAAACCTTGGTGTTTATGTTCTTTTATGAAGTGTTAAATATGCTACAATAGAGTATGTTCTGATCGTAAATTCGGGATGATTTTTTTTATCTCGTTCATACATGCTAGTTGTGCGGGTGAATGTCACCGTCTTTGCCGCAGACTCTGTGAACTGTGCACTTAGATCATCTCCTGCTTTGGAAGCATGCTTCTATTCCTAGTCCAGAAATCTCTACGCAGTGAAATGCTTCATGTGCGTTATGAAATTATTTTTCTCAGTTTATCATTTTGGTGTTTAAGTTGAGTTGACATAATAAAGAAAAAAAAAAAAAAGAACTGCTATTTGATGCAATATATAACATTCAATCAACGGCATCCTCATTACTATATTTTTCTCCTGAATTTACAGAGGTGTTCTCTTGGTCATAAATTGTTTAATAGTAATTAATTTTTGAAATTTAGTTGGTGTCCATTATTGCATGCTTTTTTTACTAGTGTTAAATAGTCTCCAAAATTTCTAGTTTTCTTTAATGAAAGAATTTTTTTTTTTTAAAAACTGAACTTCGAATAATTTATGGAATTTGGAATGCTCTCTGCTTATGGGGCAGGACTTCTCCATGTATGCAAAGATTGTTTAGAAAAAAGTCCATTTTATGCATGTCTATCTATACATGACACACACTTTAATATTCAATGGTATCATTATGAAATATTGGTTTTTTTGAAATTATTATAGTGTTGACTTTAATAGCATTTGGCATTCAGTACTCATAATAACATGCATAATTGTAGCAAGGAGCAAGACCATTGTGCATACTGCCATTTAGTCTTTGCTGCTCATAGTTCTGTAGAGAATATTTTTCCTAGTGAGCAGTTTTAATACTGAATATTTTTTCCTTTTTATTAATTTTTTATTGCAAAGATGAATGACCTTAGTGATCCAGTGATATTTCGATTGATAGTCTGTGAAACCTGAGGGAAATATGAGAAGAACTCTTTCTATATTTGCAGCAATTTGCCACTTCAAGATGTTGGAAAGTCACATTTTGCTCAATGCTAACAATTTTTCATAGTATATTTGGAGGTTTGTCGCATTTTGTTTAGAATTATTAACAGTAAAGATTATTTGTCTTTTATGTCTTTCAGATTCTTGTTGGAACTGGCTCTAGAAGTATGAAGATACTGAGAATCAAAACCTTGAGAGTGTATGCATTTGGCTTGTGTGAGTGCTCCTGACCTTGGGTTGGAGCTTTTGGCTTTAGTCTCTTGATTTGTGGATATCACTATCTTTCTATTTAGTTTTTATGATAACTGTGTGCTTAAGTTGGAATGAGTTTTACTCATGTCAAAGATTTAAAAGATGGCTAGATTATGATGTTTTCATCTTATGTTTCTTCCTTAGATGTTCAACCTGCTTCAATCTGTCAACAGCTTGGCCCAAAATATGGTTCCATGCCAATCAGTGAACTTAGCAGCCAAACAGAATTCTTTGAGGATCTTCTAAAGTATGCTTCAGTCTCATAGTCTACGATGTTCTGTACTTATCAATATGCTTGGTGTATTATATATTATTTCCATGACTTCTTTAAATTTCATACATTAAGTTATTTTAATGGTCATTTTCTTGTGTAACGCTTTTGGCTGAATCAAGGTTTAGGTTACTATTTCATATTTCTCTTGGAAAGATATTCTATTGTTTATGAATGGTAAAATCCAGTTTATTCTTGTGAACAGACTTGACATCATTTATCTGCTGTCAATGACTGTCTTCACGACCATTTTTTCTTGTGTGAAGTCTGAACTCACTCATCATTCTCTCATCCTACTATGATAGTAAAATGAAGATGACAACACGAACCGCATCAACAGCATCAACCACAAAAATATTGATAATAATAAGAACTTATTATTGCTTTTATCATTACTAGTGTGTATGCAGTATGTGTTACACTTGATTTTATTAGATATTACCAAAAGAATATATTTCTAATTAGAAATATAAATTTTAAATTATCGATATCCATAATATTGTTAGTGTTCTTGTTCCCACAAAGTGTTTATTATGATAAAAAAATAAGTATGCTTTTTTTAATAGGATTGGAAGAAGGTAAAATGGAAAAATCAATATGTAAAGCAGACTAAAAAAGGAGATGGAGGAGTGTGTAATGGTTATTTTGTTAAGATAAACAACCATAAGCTTTGAATTATTGATTGATGGGACTTCGTAAACAATGGTGTCATGTTGAGTTGTCCAAGTATTGCAATTTTGCATAATGTATGAAATAGACTATTATTGTTATAGTTTTTGTTCTTAGTATATGCTAAAACTTTTTCTCCTTTTTTTTTCTGCTTTTTGGACCTGACACATGTATATCATCAGATCTGAATGTGCTCATAATCTCAAGGCTTTTGTTTGAGACTGCTAGTCTATATTGTCCAGGCATAGCTGAAGTTGTACATTTTTTTTAAAAATCTTTTATTGGGTTACCCAGAAACAAGGAACGAAAATTCGTCTTCGCCTCAAACTTCGACCTTCAAAAATCAGAATTAATTCGAAAAGTTTGAGAAATTCGAGAGAAGTTTTGTAAAAAATTGTCGACTTGGAGAAGTTCAAAAAGTTCTACATAAATGTAAAAATATGCATAAATTCTATTACAAATGATGAAAATAAATATAAATAAATATATTTTAAATATAAATGTATACATATGATGGTTTCAAACTTGTCTTTTAACATTAACAAGATTTAGTGTTTATTGTACATGTTAAGAACTATATATTATTTACTTGTGCATTCCACGAATTTCACCAAAATCTTCAATTTTTTCATGAATTTTGTCGAAATCTTTGAAGTTTTGTCGAAATCCTTGAAGTTTTATCGAATTTTGTCGAAGTCTTCAAAGTTTTGTCGAATTTTTGTAATTTTTTTTTACAACTAAACTCTGGTTCGATAACCAGAAAATCCGAATTATTTCGTCAAATTTCGGCGAAATTTGATGATTTTTCATTCCATGCCCAGAAATGCATTGAATCATACAATAGATTCAATCCATTTACTTCTTTTTTTCCCCTTGTCTTCTAATGATTTCTTCATTATTTCCCTTGACAAGTTTGCTGTGAGATTATTGCAGGTCTGATATTGATATGACTGTTAGGCTTGTGGTTAATTTCAATGGATTGAAAGTCAGTACTGTGCGCGAGTAAGTATCATCTTTCTTTTCCTTTCTATGTACTATTTGCAGTATTAGCTCTTTGGACGGAAATCTTTGGAAAGTAGTGTTCCATAATTTACTTTTTGTTACCGAAGCCTTTGAGGCTTGAATACATGAATAAAAAATGATGTCAATTTATACTGGACAGAGGGATGGCTGAAGTTGATTTATATTATAAATAAGAGAGGAAGTAAGGCTTGCAGTTAGCCTGTTATCTTGCTGCAAATTGCATTAGCATCAAACTCAACAAATTTTCTGACCTCGAGTTTCATTTAATCAAACTTATGTGGCATTGCTAGATACTATCAACTACTTGATAAATATTCACAAGTCTCATGAGGTGATGCGTGAAACTTGTGAACATTAGCAGCTGGAAAAGCATGTCAATAAGCAATCGTATCAAATTCCAAATTAGCCTTTTCCAAGTTGTGTGGTTCTCATGGATAAGAAAAATGTCTTTTTTGCATGATTAAGGATAGAATTCCTCTTTTTTTATTTTTTTATTTTTTTAATTTAATGCATGTTTCATAGTCTCCTTTTTTTCACATCTTATGATTATTGTTATACTGAAACACAAGGAGATTGTGAACTTCTCTATCAAGGGGGATATAGTTTCTCTTCCGGAGCATATAGCTAGTTGTGTTTTTATCTCTAATGGTAAGAGTGACAGTTCAGGGGGTATTCGCCTCCAGGAAGGACCACAGCAGGGAAGATTTGAAAGATGGATCTTCCGTGCTACTTGGTTACAAGTCTGATTTGCTAACACTGAGTTCCACTTACCTACTCTTTGATCAAGCTCTTGTTAGATGTGAGGTCCATCCATGTTGATGTAATTGATTGCTACAAATTTTGCTAGGGTTCTTAATGGTTTAGTTTTGGGTCAGGTTTTTGTGTAAACTGAACCCAGACCTAAAAGAACTCAGTTTAATATATTTCATTAAACTAGATCAAATTAAATTAACCAACCTTAGCAAAGTGAACTAAGTGAAACGGAGCCAAATATAATAAGTTCAGTTTGATTAAATTGATCAATTGAGATTTTAAACTCACATGTATTCAATGATTGAAATAATATATTGTGAATGTGCAGGAAATCTAGTGCTTGTATAATAAATAAAAATGCCTATTTTATGTAATTGATAGCGTAAATATTTATGGAATTATTTACATCATTAATAAACCTTAGACAACAAAAACAAAATGCCAACAGTTTCACCTTTGAAATTGACTCAATTTGTTTCTGAAGTCTCAAATTGTAGACCAAACTTAACTGATTTGTTGTACTTTCCCAACTAACTAAAATAAATTTATTTAAAATTGAGCCAAACATATTGTTTTGGTTTGGTTTTTTGGTTTTAAGCAACCAATTGACACCCCTAGATTTTTTTACGTCCTCTTGTCATCTACATGGATTTTTTTAGGTTTCTTCTGCCAATCATGCTGTACTATGTCTTCTATTGGCTGTTTATGTTCTATTGATAATCTCATTAAATGAAGATTCTTTGTTAGAAGGTATGAAGTCCATGTACTGTTACTTGAAATATTTTGAATTAGAAAAGTCACTTTGGTTCCTTCAGAATTACAGAGCTAAATAATAGGTACACACACAGAAGTTACCCTTAAGTATCAAGAATAACCAAGTTGATATGATTAGTCACCTCCATGAAATTTGTCAAGAAAAGCAACTGAAGGTAGCAATCTAAGATCATTACCACTGGAAGTGGATCAATTGTAGTCAACGACAGCTTGATACATGTCGTTGGTCCCGCACCTTGTAGCTGTAGATTTTAAATCAAATAGTTTCTGATGTGGTATAAGAGCTTTGGTTTTGCTTTTTTGCTTAAGATAATTTTGTTTGCATTTACTTGTTTGCCCTTTTGTGTTTGTCCTTTTTTGCATTTTTACATCTCTTTTATGTCCTATATGCAAGATGGGGATAGACATGAGGGAAGCTTGATGATAGCTTAGTAAATGCTGTTGAGGTCTTTCATCTTTGGCTCTTGGGTCGAAGTAGTTTGTGACCAAGTCCTATGTATTCACTTTCTTTTATTACTTTGTTGCAGCACTTTTGAGAGATCACTTAGAACTCGGTTATCAAAGGTATGCATAAACTTCAATTAGAAGTTCAAGTGTTGTCTCTGAATCTTTTATGGAACACTATTCTTACTCACTATTTTTGTTCCTGTAAAGGTGAATCCAGAAGCTGATCATCATTGTCTCAGGGCATTTGCATCCTATTTCACGGAAGATATTCCCTTACCTGCGGTAACGAATTATTTCTAGTTTGTTTTATATCCCAATTTCTACTGCCTTAAAATTCTTACTATGGTTGCAACATGAATTGGCAGGGTACAACAATTGATTTTCGACAAACGGCAAAGGGACAACTGATCACAAAAAGTGAGTGAATTGCAAAGAAACAATCTATATTTTCTATATCTTTGACTAGCTAGGTCCCTATCGTGATATTCATTGGAATGATGCTGCCCTAAGGCCCCTAACCCTATGAACCATGCATATGTAGAAGGTTACTTTTTTGTTTATTACAGCTGTTTTACCAAATTGGGCACTATTTATATGACTTTGCTTTGTCATTGCCCCTTGAACCCGATATATAATTTTCATGCAAACTACTAGTGCTTTGAATGTCATATATAAACTTCCCACTCATAATATTACCTGAAAATAAATGTTTGAAAAATTAAGGAATAACATTGTAAACTAATGATTTTTCAGTTCTTACGTGATTTTTCCTCTTCAGATCTCTCTTCTTCTTCGTCTTTATTTTATTTATTTATTTTGAGCAGAAACATTCTTCTTCTTTTTCTTCTTCTTCTTCTTACTTTAAGATTAATATTCTCTGGCATTCTTTTTGCTTAATTGCATTGTATTTATCTCAACAGTTGGTGGCAAGCAAATTGGCACAGTAGACAGCAAGGATCTCTGCAGTGAGTTAATTTTCCTTTATGGTTTTTCTTCTCTCTCTCTAACTAATAGAAGTATTGACTAGACATTCAATCAATCTAAAGCACATATCTATCTACAGGAGCTTTCTTCGACATGTATATCGGGGATGTTTCTGTATCTGTACAGTCAAAAGAAGAAATCACTAGAAATGTTGGTACTATCATAAGGAAATGCTAAGGCATATTACATGTCCAGTTTCTTCCTGATTCCACTTTTTAAAGGGATTGGTCAGATGATTGGATGATAAATTGTAGTATACACTACTGTTCCACCCTGCAGGCTGTAAACTTGGAAGCGAAGACTTCTTCGTCTTCCATTTTTTGCTTTTATAGAGGAGTTCTTGGTATTCTCCTGTTACTTCCATATTTTTAATAGATCAAAGATATCATTCAATTACCATTGGTCTCAGCTTGTATATCTGGTCTACTAAAATTTAACTGTTACTTTGCTTTTGTTGGCAGTGAAAATTTTACCATTATCATGTACCTAACGTTCAGCCATTTGCCAACATTTGTAAATTTCACAAATATATTATTGTTTTTTTATAAGGCATCTTTAGTGTCCTTTGATGGTAGTTGACGCCTTGAATATACATTTTGTTAATATATGATCAAGTTCACCACAACAATGGCTAAAGTTGGGTCGTTGTTCGTAACTTAGATCAACCCACAAGTTCTCATTGTTATCAACAATTGAGACTTGAAGTCCTCTCTTCAAGTGTAACATTGGGTCTAGTGCAACCTTTACTTAATTTTTCTTCCAAGTAATCAGAAATGTTCCAATCTTCTCAAAACAGAGGCAACTTATTCGTAAAAAAAAGAAAAAAAAGGGATTAGAGATTTTGTTACATAGGAAATGAATAAGCTAAGGTCCTGTTTGATTACATAGAAAATGAATATTTGTTAAAAAAAATAGAGATTTTGTTAATAAAAGAACATTTTCTTATGTTTAATTTAAATTTTCTTAAATTTGTCATTTTTTTTCTTTTTTATTTTTTTCTTACCTATATTTACAATGGGAAAATGAAATTACCCTATTTGACGCTTAAGATGTGACAAGTTACCAAAAATAAGAAAGCTTTTTTTGTCATGAAATTTTTATCATTCAATTAAACGTTTTTCTCATGAAATTTTTTCCATGCAATTAAACAGGCTTAAAATTTTTATTTATTTTTTGTTCTTCATTTCCTCACACGCTTCTAAAAGGATTATTTTGCAATCAAAACTCTACGATCCATTTCCCATGATTTTGCCAAAAAACGCTTGATGATTAAATTTGAAAAGGAACAAGTTATTACCCAGGAAGGATATATCCAATCCTTGTGCAAAGATTCGTTTCCAGTATTACACATGTAATAGGTATTATTAATCAAAAGCTACCAATTAATTAGCTCGTGCTATGCTATATTTGCTTGTCGTCCTGTTGAATGGGGCAAATGCGAAGACGTTTTTGTTTTTGTTTTTGTGTTTTTTTTTTTGGTTTTACAACACTTAATTAATGGTGCTGTAGAAATATATTTATAAAATTTTTTTGAAATTTTCACAAATTTCATTATTTTTAAATGCTTGTGTGTAGAAATTCTCTATGATTGCTCCTTGTAGCTAGATGTTTTGCATTTGTAAATTTCAATTTCAATTAAAATTTTTTTCCTAAGATGTCCTCGCATAACAAATAAGTACATGAGCTCATAATTAGCAAGCAATTTTACAGTTAAGCCAAATCTATGTATTTATTTACAAACACACTATGTCATACCTTGATTTTTTTAGGAGTTATATTTTATATTACATACTAGGCTAATTAATCTCTTTTGTAATGTAATTCTTTTCGTAACTCTAATAAAGCCCTAATTTTTTTTTTATCTTCTTTTTTCCTGAATTGTTATTATGGTATCAGAGCTTGTTAAAAAGAGGCTGAGATTGATATCATGATTAAGGGGTCTCATGATGTGAGGGTGGCAACACACTGGCTCTTACTTTGATATAATCACATGACTTGTCATAGCATGACTAATGTAGTCAATAGGCTAGCCATAAAATATACTCTAAAGTATGTTTACGTGCCACATGATAGATCATAGGTCATAGTCGAGTCGACAACCGTATGTTACATAGTGGTATCAGAGATAAAAGAGGAACCGAGAAAGAAAGAAAAGGAGGGGAAAAAGTGGGTGTGGAGATAAGAAAACAAGGAAAAATATTAAAAAAGAAGTGAGTACAAACGAGAGAAAAGAAAAGGGGAGAAATGAAAAAGGAGAGAGAGAACATGGTGCCTTCTCCAAACATGTTCAAATACACTCAACATTTATTTGCTATATCCCTCTTTCAATAGAGAACAAGGTGTTTTTCTAGCTTCAGCTTTTACTTTGGCAAGATCAAGTTTTTCCTTTAATTGCCATATGCCATGTCCACCTCCATGTCCTTAAGTTTGTCATTGTCTAAAGCATTCGGTATTTCTAACCCACTTGGGTCTTTGATTCATAAGCTTTACATTACATGTCATGCAATCCAAATTCTTTTGCATCCTATTTCTCCTCTATTAGTTATGATTGTTGATCGAAACTCCAAGCCATTAATAGGTGTTGGTTATATCAAAACCTTATTTGTCTCTCTCTCTAATGTGTACTTTATTCCAAATTTAAAATTTAATTTGCTCTCTAACTTTTATTTGTGACATACTCATCTTAGTCATTTATCTGCTGTCTGTTTAAGATTTTTAGCCTCTGAAGATACTCTAGGAAATTTGTAACCCTTGGCATTTCTGATTTTAGTGGTTATGAATTTGCTAAATTTTCTGCTCTATCATTTTCATGTAATACTTCTACTTCTGTTGCACCTTTTAATTTGATTCACTCTAATGTTTGAGGACCTTTTCTTAGTGCCACAAAAGGAGGGTGCAAATATTATGTTTTCTTTATTGATGAAGAAATTAGATTTTGTTGGGTATATCTTATGAAACATTAATTTGATTTCTTTGATATTTATGTTACTTCTCGTTTTCTTATCCAAACACAACGTTCTGCATCAATTAAATGTTTTAGATGCGATTTGGGTGAAACATATACTTCAACTGAATTTTTGAATCTACTTGTCTTTGATGGTACCATACATCAAAGCTCTTTCATTGTTAATATGGAAATTGCTCATTCTCTCCTTTTCCCTGCTAAAGCTCCTAGTAAACATATTTAAGGTCTCTCTCTTTTTAAAAGTTTATATGGCCACCCCATACTATTCTTCCTTAAGAGACCTTGGTAGCAAATATTTTGTTCTTCGTCCTCGTGTCGAACACACTAAATTGTCTTCCCATTTTGTTAATTGTGTGTTTCTTAGTTGTAATGAGGAACAAAAGGGTCATCGCTGTTTTGATCTTGTTACAAATAAATTATACGCTTTTTGTCATCTTTTCTTTCTTGAGCACATTATATATATATATATATTTTAAGTTTCTACCATCTCTCATAATGTTTCTACATCTAATCTTATTTGTAGAGATTTTTTTTTTGATGATGAAATTGATTTTCCTTCTCTTACAGTGTAGGAAAACTATACGTTCTATGGGTGTTGATGCACCATAACCTGATGCTTTAAATACGTCACCTTTCGTTGATGCTTTTTCCCCAATTCCATCTTAAGTATCTAATGAAATTGTGGATTCTCTTCACCCTAAAGTAATTCTCTTATTTCTTGAAAAAGTAAGAAGCAGCCCGTTGTCTCTAAATTTTCCACTAAAGTTGTGTACTATGTTGTGGCTTCTACTATTATAGAGCTCATATATTTATGTAGATTACTTGGCAATTTGAGTGTTTATATTATTTTGCCATTTGTTTCTACCCCTTTATAGTTGACATTTTTCTTTACGAAGTCACAATCCATCCAACATTTTCAATTTTTGATTAACAAACACTCAATGTTTATTGCAGATACATCGTGAGTGTGAGGTCGATATAGTTATTTAATATTTTAGTTTGGGTAGTTTACTTATTTTCCTTTGAGGCTATGTAAGCCAATTAATCTCTTTTATAATATAATTCTTTTAATTAGCAACTCTAATGGAGCACTAATTCTTTTTTATCTTCTTTTTCTTGAAATGTTATCGACTCATCATTAATGCAAGGACTAACAGGGTGAGAATAATCGTACCTGATAACGATCAACATTAGAGAAATGATAAACACTGTTGATTTTTTTCTTAATGTGGTAAGTACAATGTATTAATAAGCGTAGTGCTAACTAGATAAGAATATTTATAAAGCAGATGTAGATGTGCATCTATGAAAAAGTATTAAATCATCAACATCGAGAGGATGTGCTACTGAAATAATCCACAATCACACTTAATAGACTATGAAGCCAAAAATTATTTCCAATGCAAACGTGATTACTCTTTTTTTTTTTTTTCTAATTTTAAAAGTATTTACTTTTTAGTTTTGTGAATTTTCTTTTGCTGACATGGTGTCAACTAGATTGTCTAAAACTAAATGATCATATTGACAATGTTTACATTTATTTCTGCTACGTCAACTTCACATTTAATGTTCATACTTACATTGGAGATAGAATGATATAGATTTATCTCAAAATAATTTGATTTAGGCGTTGAATTAGAGAGTGATAATCACTACTTATTAGTAATAGTTAATAAAAAATGAAAATTAATTGATAATTATTTTGGTAACACAATAATTACTCTCTTAATTCTAAATCTAGACTGAAAAGTGATTAATAAGTTTATTTGTTTTTTCAAAATACCAAAAAATTTTGGTGTATTACACAGTAAACTACAAACATTCAAATACAAGTAGGCACCTACATCCTCACTAGCAACAGGCTGTAAATCTGTTTATAGATTCGTTTAAAACCAACTCAAATTCGCTGTATATATGAACCGTCCAAATGGGCATCCAATTCAAGTAAAACCATAGGTACCATTGCACCCACCTCTACATCCATAGATCTCACACGGCCTCATTACGATTGCCATCAAAACTCCTTCCTCACCCTTCATGGCCCATACATGTGTGTACATATATGACCCGCTATTCTCTCCAACCTCATTAACCATCGCCGTCAATATATAGCCTTCTTCCTAAGACACACAAAACCACTCTCTACCAGTTAGTTTTTTTTGTTGAAACCAACTTCATTAATAAAAACACCCGTTAAACAGCACATAATTAATTCATCACCACCTTAAATTTCTCTCTTCATTTTGTTTCTCATTTCCTCTCTCTCTCTCTCTCTCTCTCTCTCTCTCTCTCTCTCTCTCTCTCTCTCTCTCTCTCTCTCTCTCTCTCTCTCTCCTTCTCTCTCTCTCTCTCTTTTTTTTTTTTTAATTCACAGCTTCCGGGATCTCTCTCTTCTTATATTGGAGGTCTTTTTATTTTGTTTGTAATTTTTTGTAGGGTTTTTTAGGGGATTGATGGGGTTGCCTGCCCTAACAGCCCTTCTTCTTGCAAGCTTTGCATTCTCGGACTTGTTATTTGTTGCCGTTAAAGGGCACTTCAATTATAGAGATGCTCTAACGAAGTCCCTCATATTCTTGGAAGCTCAGAGGTCAGGGAAGCTCCCTCCAAACCACAGGCTATCTTGGAGAGGAGATTCTGGACTTTATGATGGTAAACTTGTCAATGTATGCCTCTCCCATCTCTTTCTTGTGCTCTTTGAGCCCATGGTATCTGCAGTAATCTCTTTGGCAGGGTGAGGCCAGTATAGAATTTAATTGCAATGTGCATATAACGGGCAACCCTCTCCAGTTTTGTTGGTTTATTTCTTAAACATAACATGATTCATATATTGGCATTGAGGCATGATTCATGTATTCGTTGCATGGATGCGTTTGTGGTTCATATGTAAGCATTCGATCATGATTCAACTTCTTCTTGACAAAAGAAAGCTAAAACGACCTAAGGTCTGTAACCAAAGCTATACCCATCGCTTAATTACAAGGTATGAGAGGAAAGAAAATAGAATGGAATCAAACAACTCACCATACTACTATGGTTTAATTCAAATATAATCAATTGGGTGGTACAAACGTTTTTGTTTCTTGCAAAAGCTAGAGATCTTAATCATCTTCTCAAACAAAGTAAAAACAACAACAAAAAAAAAAAATCCTCTCAAGCTGGTTTTAGATTTAATGTGCCTGCCTCTTGAAATCAAGTTGAAAGAACATGATTTATTTCCAGTCCTTTTTCAAAATTTCGTCTCGCTTTCACGGAAAAAGCACTTCTTCCTAACTTCGTGTCCACCTTCTTTTACCATTTTCTCTTGAAAAATGCTAGCTTGATAGAAAATTGGAAAAGGGATAAGGGGGTGCTTTGACTAAATTCTTTCTAGCCCTCCGAATTAGCCTGATGAGTATTGACCCTTTCATTCATAGTCATTTAGTAAGTCTAACTAAAATCCTTCTAGTCATACAGAATCCGAATCCTACTCCCTGAGCATAGCATCCTTCCCATCCCCATTTTCGTCTTAGGCGGAACACTCTGTTATTTTAATATCACATTATATGAACAGCGGTCATCTATCCGTTGCAGTTAATTGTTTTATTTTAACTGAAATATATATAATGGTTAAATTATTTATTAGTGAAACATCAGTTTATCATTGCTACAATTGCATTTGGAGTAGTTAGATTAGTACTTTTCATAATATATTAAACAAAGAAAACCAACAATATTCATTGTTCAATGTAATACGTCCAGACGGATCTGGTGGGAGGATATTACGATGCAGGAGACAATGTGAAATATGGACTTCCAATGGCTTTCACTGTAACAAGTCTGTCTTGGGCTGCACTCGTTTATCGCGCTGAGCTACAAGCAACCGGAGAATTGGAAAACATGCGAGCGGCAATTCGATGGGGGACTGATTATTTCCTCAAATGCAGTTCCAAAAAGAACCGTTTATACGTGCAGGTGAAACGATCATTACAGACTTCTCACTAGTTCTAATTTCTGTTTTATTTTATGCTTTTTTTTGTTCAATTGCTTTTGTTTTAATTAGTCAACTTGATGAACTGAGTTTTGCATTTTTATTTTGTTTTATTTTATTTTATTATTATTTTTATGCACCATTTATTCAGTTGCATATATTTTAATTATATAAAAAAATCTAACTACAACAATAAATATATATATGTAGAATTGATCCTGTATGCATGCGTAATAACTTGTTGAACACTATATATATATATATATATATATATATATATATATATCTAAACTTTTGCGTGGTGGCTTATGGAGGTGGGAGACCCAGTTATGGATCACCAATGCTGGATTAGACCTGAAAACATGAACACACCAAGAACTGTTCTGGAGATTAATGAGAACAGGCCAGGCACTGAAATTGCTGCTGAGACTGCCGCTGCAATGGCTGCTTCTTCACTAGTCTTTAGACATGTCGACCGCTCATATGCCCGTCGTCTTCTTAACAAAGCTAAATTGGTACGCTACGTGTAATAATCAAATTAACTTGATTGTCTGCATAATTGATATATTAATTTAAACTTTGGTTTAGAATTAATTAGATCAATAACCTAGTTTCAATTGATTATTAACAAGATTTGATGGTCTGATGCAGCTCTTTGAATTCGCCAGATCACATAAGGGAACATATGACGGAGAGTGCCCTTTCTATTGTTCTTATTCTGGTTATAACGTAAGTTTTCTCGCAGACACACTCTAACTGAACAGTAATCATCACTAACATAAATGAGATATGGATAGGGGAATACTTCTATATTTGGTGGCAGTTGTCCCAACTCTACTGTTCATTGGTTTATATATATATATATTAAACATCATCTTATTATGAATATGTCTTTAATTATATAATTCATGTAAAAGTATTAGTTTATAGGCACGCATATCTATCTGTCTAGGTTTAGTTATTCATGTTAGTTGTTTAGCTGAGAATGCTGCACATTCCATATAATCACATGTATACTATACCTATAATATTTAAAATCAAGTTGAACAAACAAGTCATTATAGTTTATTTCATCTCCTCCTTCCTCACCACGTAAACAAAAGTTGTCTCGATGGTGTAAACATATAAATTAAATAGCAATGTATGTATAGAACACAAAGGGAACATATATGGAATATCTTCCCTTTGTGTTCTATTCATACATACGTGGAAGTTAATTAACTAATGAACTAATTCTGAGAGTAAAATATGTATGATTGAGTAGAAGATAAGTTAACTAATTTTGTGTGTAGAATTGATAGAGAGTGGTGGTCATTGCTTGAATTGCAGGATGAACTTTTATGGGCAGCTTCGTGGCTGTACATTGCAACCAGGAAGCCAGTTTATTTGAAGTATATCCAAGAGGAGGCCATAAGTGCCAATGTGGCTGAGTTCAGTTGGGATTTGAAATATGCTGGAATTCAAGTACTTCTTTCTAAAGTAAGATGAGTTTATAATTAGTTTGATTAGTACCCTAATTAATGAGAAAAGTTAGTAACATTGAAGAGCAAAAATATAGGAAAATATTTAATTGGCTGTTAAAATTATATTTTTATGCAACTTCAATATTGCATAATAATTAAATAAATAAGTACATTCCTTAAGATATAATACTTATTCATCTAATGATTGTAAGTACTATAGTTAAATAAAAATTACCTTGCAGCAATTAATTTAATTTTTCTTCGAACATATGTATATTGGCTTAAATATGGATGACATGGATTTATGTTTTTTATTGTTGCAGTTGTATTTTGAAGGAGAAAAATCTTTTGAAACCTATAAGAAGCAAGCTGACAATTTTGTTTGCTCAGTTCTTCCAAATAGCCCTTATCATCAAGTTTACACATCCCCTGGTTATTAGTTCTCCCTCTATTTCTCTTATTTTCTTATTTATCATGCTTATAGACTAGTATGCATAGAGGAATCTCCTTATTCTTTAATGTATCTATTTTCATTGGAAAATTCAGGCGGGCTCATTCACTTAAGAGATGGAGCCAATACTCAATATGTTACAAGCACTTCTTTCTTATTTAGTGTCTACAGTGATGCGCTTGCTGAACACAACCAGAAGGTCTATTGTGGTTCCCAAGAGTTTGACTCCAACAAACTCATGACATTTGCGAAGCAACAGGTAATAGATACATATGTCCTCTTACTGATTTACTTACTACCCATTTGTCAATATAATTTCGATTAATGAAACTAATTTTAATTATATATATCAATAAAGATGTAATCTAATCAACACATGTACACATCTTAGGTAAGTTTATGAACACTTATTTGTTTACATCTCAGTTACAAGTTAAATGGATGAGTTAAAACTTGGCTTTTCTTCAAATTTATACTATATATAATAAAATTATTTGAAGATCCGTTTTTGGGTGACTCTATTTGCCAAAATTTCAAAATTAACCCAATTATAATAATACATATATTATACTTCGATTATCTTATGAATTAATTAAAATAGTAATTCAAAAAATCTCGATTTCCGCCCTTACAAATTTTTCTTGTTTAAGCTATTTTTTTTTTCAGATTTTTCTATCTGTCCTTCTAAGTTTTTTGCATTTTACTATTTTTTCCCTGCATAATCTACATGTGTAACTAATTTTAGTTAATTTTTATTTTTATTTTATTTTCAACAAACATGGTTTTTGCAGTTTAGGTTGCATTTTCAATAGGGGTAAGGCTCATTACATCCTTCACCTTCTTCTTTGAGTTAATATAGGTTTTTGTTTTTTCTTGATTAAATTTTATCCTCCAGCGAAAAAAAGATAGATTTCTTAAAACTGGCATGCAATGCACATGTTCGTTTATTGTTGTGAAATAATCCATCAACTAATAAAGATGATTCATTTACCTTTTTTTTTCTTTTCTATTTCATTATATCATAATATCACAATGTGGTTGCAGATGGATTATTTGCTGGGTCAAAACCCTCTAGGAAGATCGTACATGGTTGGATTTGGTAACAACCCTCCAACCCAAGCTCACCACAGAGGAGCCTCGGTACCCCAGCTTGGCCCCAACTCTTTTGTGAACTGTGGGATGAGCTTCGTCTACTGGTACACTAAAAACCAGCCCAACCCCAATGAACTAACCGGTGCCATAGTGGGTGGCCCTGATCGTTACGATAACTTCAATGATCAACGTTGGGATTCCTCGAAACTTGAGCCGGCTACCTACATCAATTCTCTAGCCATTGGAGTTCTAGCAAAGCTTGCAACACATTATGTATGAAGAACAGAAGGTCTATGATTTTTTATCTTTCATTGATGCATTATTGTAGGTGTTGCTCTCTTCAAGTCCTCGTAGACATGTATGAAAACTAGTTTATTCTCATGTTAGTGCATCATATATAGCTTACAAATTATATTCGATCATATATATATATATATATGGAGTATTTATTTATATTCAACCTAAATATATTTAATTATATATGTCTATTACACAAATACATATCCTCCAAATAGTAGTTGATCTCTCATGGAGTGACCTCATCCCTTCATCAATTTTTTTTTTTTTTATTCAAAAGTGTTTTGTGTTTGTCATTCTTTTAACACTAACAGTTATCTCATTTAAATAATTTTAAAGATGCATACACAAATTATATAACATTTCAAAAATGATTAAGAAAGACTAAGATCCATTCATGCACATTAAATTATCAAATGAGAAAAATATGTAGCAATTAACAGTGGTTAGGACTGGGGCATAGAGGACAATGTTGCTATGAAGGTTTGGAACAAATCAGATATTAGAGAAAATATTTATACGATATTAACCTTAATTCATGCATTAGAGACGCTATATAAACAATAATTGGTGGTGAGGAGGATTACCCAAGTCATCCTAACGATCAACCTCTTATATATATAGAGGTTAGGTTGTCCAAACGTTAACATGTCTCAACATTAACTAAAAAATGGTAATTGAAAAATTCTTCATCACCCAACGACTACGTTGTCCTTCTAAATTTCTTAATCCTTGTTTTTCAACGAACTTGAAAACAATATATATATATATATATATATTGGCATCATAATACTCGCTAGATGCATTACTGTTAGCAGGTTAATGTGTCGCTGTTGTCATTGCAAAAAATGAGGACCATGCCGTGGGCCTTTTTTTTTTCTTAACTTCTTTCCTTTTAATGAGGTGGTGCTGCAACTAATACAAGATATTCTATATAATAATATACTAAAATTTTAGTAACTAATTGTCAAACCAAGATATGGTGATGGTGGTGTGTATTTGTCAACGAAAACAGGTAAAATCCAGCATTTTATATACAAACGTTTTCTGTCATTTTCTACGTCTCAGTGATATATAAATTAATATATATCCTGGCCAGAAAATTCATCATATGAATTGCATATTTATTTTAGTGACGACTACTTGGTATTATGGTTTATATTATACTTTTATTTCTAATTTTTTCCTCGCCAATGCGAGCAGAACACATTGTGTACATGTATGTATATCTATCTGTGTCTCCGTATTATTAAAATACCTCCCAATTTATGAAAAGAAGAAAATAATATTTATATTGCAAATTAAATTATCAATACTTTATTTTATTGTCGTATATATGAAAAATTACAAAAGGCAGCCACTTATTTAATTAGTATATATATTTATTCGGTAGCACAATATATTAGTAGCAGTTTTATTAACTGCCATCGATCCAAATATATTAGTAATTATTGTCCATCCATTGCCGAGATTGAAGGTAATCAATAACTTTCTCGTCAACTTGGAACGCCTTAGCTAGAACTTCATCGGAGATTGGTGGCTTTGATCCAAACACAGCATTGGCTATAGTGATCACACCAGGGTTTTGGCTGCTCAATCCAGCGAAGGCAACAGCATTGGTGTGTCCAACATTGAACTGAAAGTGAATGAGACCGATGGGAAACACAAACACATCTCCTTTGTTAAGTATCTTAGTGATTAATCTGTTTTCAGGATTAGATGTAACAAACCCAACATAGAGGGAACCCTCCACGACTACTAGGATCTCGGTTGCTCGAGGATGTGTGTGCGGTGGATTTAAACCTTTTGGTGCGTAATCGATTCGAACCAAGGAGATGCCAAGAGTGTTGAGCCCTGGTATTTGGTTTACAGTGGCTTGTGTTACATTTGAGCCAACTGGGTTCTTTGTGTTTCCAGGGATGTTTAACCCTGAACGAGAGAAATCTTCAGCCTTGGCAAGCTTTGGATTCTTGCAGAATTTCCCGTTCACAAAAACTGCAAAATTAATTACATATGACCATTTAATAATAGCCCTAAAAATAGGAGAAATGCTACAACGATTCTTTACAAAATTAATAACAAGACTTGCATACATTCTTTTATGGGACTTACAAGGAAAAAGTCACATTTATAGTTTTTTTAGTGTTTTCAGATTTCATTTCACATGGTAATTAATTTTAAGGGCAGTACTATAATGACTATTGCTGTTGCCTTTTTTCACAATCTTACCATTTGTAACCATATTAATACATTCTTTAGGTAAGTATCAACCATTCATTTAATGGTTATGAACGTGACAATTACATGAGATGCAAATGTAAAAATAATTTTATTATTTTTTCTAGTCTCAAATAAACTATATGGATATATGACTTCAACTAGCTTGTTAAATAT
>JAJIYU010007584.1:0-19032 GCA_030144865.1 Tinospora cordifolia | reverse complement strand
TATACTAAAGGGTGCACCATACTTCAAGTTTGAATTATTTAGTGAGTTTTCATAAGACTAGATTTGCATATTAGACTATGATATAGTGTCCCTTCAAGTTTGATTGCATACTTCCCTTGCTTGACATCCAAGTATAGAGAAATAGCAAGCATTCTGTGTGTGTTGGAATGATGAGAAAGCAAGGGAAACAAATCAAAAAGTTTTATGAACAAGATCCTATCTAAAGGAGGACGTCCCAATTGAGATTAGCATGATTCTAAGTCTTAAAATATTCTCTAATATTAATTAAGAAATAGGCTAGAGAATCAAATATTAGCTCATGAGAATTTGGCAAGGTTAAGTGGGCCCATAAGCACACTTACCCTATTCAAGCCTAGGCGTCCACCTTGGTTTGGAAAGTTGCCCAACTTTGTGAGCTGCCCAAGCTGCCCTAGACATACCCTAAGTGCTCATGAACACCCTATAAATACCCCCTCTTGCTTACATTCATCCAATCCCAAAGCAAAGAGTTGACACTTCCCTCTTTGTTTGTTCTTGTTATCTTTTCGGCACCTCTTCACACTCTCTTCTCTTTTTTGCGTGAGAAGTTCTTATTTCAGTATTTAAGAGAGTTGTTGGAGTTGTTTTGTTGTTGATTAGAAGTTCTTGAAGTTCTGAAAGTGGTTGATAATGGGAACCTATGTTGGATTCTATAAAGAAATTTAGGTTAAGGTGGAGGGGATTTCTTGAACTTCTACTTTGCTCTTTCAAATTTCTAGCATGTTCATGCTTATTTAAATTCTAATTTTCAACATGTGTTATTTTAGTTTTAGCATGTTTAATGATATTTTAATTTTAGTTTAGCATGTTTTTATGTTTTAATCACCTATGAGAGTATGTCATGCTTAGAATCCATGTTTAGGATTTAATTCAATGTCATAAGCATGTTATGTGATGTTGTTCATGCTTTCTTGGTTGTTTAAAAATTTGCAATTTATACTCAGAATTTCATTCATAATTATGTGATCTTAAACACAAGAAAGTGAAGATAAGAACCACGTACTGTCATAGTGACCCGTATGGGTGCTATGGGCGTTCTTAACACATGCTTGGAGTGTGTGGTCACGTGGTGCAACTAAGGGATACTTGGTATGTGGCATCCAATGAAAAGTGACCAAGAAATATTTTTCACCCTAAAGACGGGTATCTAAATTAAGAACATCAAGGGAGTAGAACCCCTTTCAGTCTTAACGTCAACTACAACCAAAAAGTTGTGTGAATTACTTAATATATGAAAGTGTTTGAATTTGGATGTGTTATTGATTTGAATTAGTAACTTAGTTGTTTAATGAATGATCCACTGGACTATATGCTCATCATTTCCTTCTATTTTTTAAGAAATTGAATTTCATGAAGACTATGGATTTTTTATAGTCTCCTTTTAGAAAGTTTATATTGTAAGGGCACAATGCCCCAAATTTTGAATTAAAAACTTCCATTGAATTTTACTTTTGGATTTTAGAGTTATATACTCAATCTTTGGATTTGATTTCAAGAATGTAATCTTTTTATTTATTTGAATGAATATAGATTTGAAGTTTTCCTTTATTCATTTACATTATCCTATTGAATGTTAAACTCAATGGAAGTGTATTTATAAGTATTTCAATAAGTGGTAAAATAAAGGAATTGAGATGCAAGTTATGTGCTTATAAATGCAATATAGGACCCAACTCCCCTTGTGGTTGAGCTTAAACCTGTGTCTAAGGGGTTGGGGTGTTACACATATACACAGAACAATAGCAAAAATTCAATTTTTCGACAGATTCATCACGAAGGTAAGTTTTTCTCCTTATTCTTGTTGTAAAAATACTAAGTAAGTTGCGTACTACATCCTAAGGGTGTAATTTTTACTATATGGGGTGTTTTATAGTAATACCTAAAAATGGGGGGTTTCTTCACCATGGGTAAAACTTAGTAAAAATTATATTAATACACTCTTGGTGATACGTAGATCCTCCATATGTGTTTAGTTTTTATTCATTTTCCTGTAGACACCAAAATAAAGATCCAATGTTGAGTAATCTTTAGGGGTTTTTGGGTACGTTAAATCTTAATAAAATTCTAATTGGATCCCATAGAAATGTAAAGAACAAAAATACGTATCTATTGACACCAAGTTCGTGAATTTTTTATATCAATTAGAATTTTGGTGAGCAGTTGACCAATTGGGTTATTAATCATAATTTAGAAAAAATTATAAAATATAATTGGAAAGCCTATTTTTAATATTTTCTGCTATAAAAAGATTTTATATGAACAGAAAATTAATCTTAAAGATTATTGAACATATTCGAGTTAATACACATCAATACATGGGATCAAATTTATATATTTGATTAAATATAACTCGTAGATTTGTTGAAAATGATTTATAAAATAGATTTAATTGATTTGAATTTGATTTGATGCATATAAAATGATATGTGATGATGGGATTTTATTGGTGCTATGGAGACAAATTTTTATTGGATATTAGAAACTAGATGGACAGTAATTTTGGTGAGTAATCCTTACTTGTAATATCATGTATGACATTGGTATTATGTTAAAAATGCTAATTTTATTTAAATAGAATGATATATTCCATTTCATGCTTATTTGAATTTCATCATATGATTTTTTATGCATTGTAGCATGTCAATTACATACCTAAGTAGGTTATTGACATGACAACATTTCTATTTGTCATAATCTCAGGGAACAGACTCAATGGATTAGCCATTGTGGTAATCTTAGCTGGTGCATTCCTGGAATGAAATGAATGAGATAGAAATGAATAAAGAATTGGATAAATAGAGGCTAGTGCACTCCTTATTTGCATGGTGACAAGCAAATTTGCTCTGTTAGCTAAAAGGAGAGAGATGGTTTATTTTTTAAAAAGATTACACATTGCTAAAATTGAATGCATGTTCACGCCTTATTTTCTTTGAGAAAACTAGGAGGTAATGTTTAAGGGCAAAATATGTATTAGAGTACTGTAACACCTCGCCTCTCACACCCGGGCCCACATGGCTCTGAGGGCATAACTACTGCACTACCCTCGTTTTCCCTTTTTGAGTGTTGGGCTGCCTAGGATGTAGGCCCGTGTCACATTAACCTTTTCCTTTCTTTGTCTCAAATCCATGAGACTTCCTGAGTGCTTAAATCAATTTAATTAAAATAATTCAACAAGACCAATATTGAGAAAAGAAAATGTCGCAACCCCTTCTTAAGTGTTCAATATTCTCTTGGAGCAACAGAATGATTCAAAGGATCAACAAGAGGTATAATGATCCTATCTCAGTACTTAATATGTGTTTTTTGTCTAGAAGATGGAGTAGTAGGATGCCAAGCTCATAAAAAAACAAAAAATGAATGGAATTTACCCAGAATTTTACCTTCCATGCAGACTACCACGGTACTAATATTGGCTACTGCAGCAATGTCGTCTTTTTCACCTATTTCTAGGAAAACTATTCTGACTACCACGATATTGTGTCCAACTTCCACAAGCGCCTTCTGGTTACCGTGGTAGCTTACCACGGTAATGACTCTACAACCCAGTTTTACTATTTATACATTCTGGTTATCATGGTAATGTTTGTTCCTAGAGTAGTACATAGACCCAAGACCATGATTAAGTTCATCTAGGATGAAATTCTTGCAAACTACTGACCATGTATGGTAAGACCATTAAAGCATAATTGAAAAACATTAGAAACACCATGTTCATCAATAATAACCTATTAAATCTTATTCTTTAAGGTTGAGGGCTCAAGGAGGCTTGGAGTACAAGAACAAGGAGTACAAGAACAAGGATTAAGGCATAGAGGTGGAGATGACATTTGGGTTTGAATTTATTATTTTGATTTAAATAAGGCTTACATGTGTGATTATGCTCTGAATATCCATGACTATACATGCCATGTAGAACATGTATGCTTAGGGCTATAGGAATAATGATGCATGATATGTGATGATAAATCTATGCAATGGCGTGCTAACAATGTTTACCATGATTATATACTATTTACTATTTATCTTGAATTTATCACACCACTATTCATTATTAATGACAAATCAAACAAAGATTATAACCATTTACCAATACGGTGAGGATAATTCACCATGAGTGTTCCAATCGAACCTGACTTACTGGTATTTTGATTTGGATTTGGGTATTTAAAGTTAAGCCCACTTCTCAAATGGTGAAAGTAGGTGTTCATATTTAACCTCACTTCATGAATGATAGGTTTGAGCGTCCTTAGTTGACCGTTCCCCCTAGATTTGGAACACTGAGGTGCAATCCTTTTGATTTTAATGCCAACTATAAATAACCAACTGTTTGAATCACATAAGTCATGAAAATATTTGTCATGTTTGTTTTATTTGATTGAAATACTAACTTAAATATTTGGGATGATCCATTGCGCTTTTGAGCTCACCTTCCTTTTTTAAGATTTTAGGGAACTAATGATCAAAGGCTACGAATGTTTCCTTAGTCAATTTTTATCTTAGAATTTATTTTATAAGACAGGCATGTTGGCCTTTAATTTCTTTTCCTGTTTAAAGTTATGTTATTGAATAAGTTCAAGGTATTTGTACCTCATGAATATTCAAGTTAATTAATGATATTGATTTATTTTATTAAATGATTTCTAAGTGATTTTCATGAAACCCATTTAAGTGAATGTTTCACAGAGTTGGGACCGAAATTGAAGGAGAAAGAAAGTATAAAATGATGTGTCCACCTCTTAGATGGCCCAAGATGATTAATGTTAATCTTTGCACACGATCATAATGTGCTGATTATTTGGATTCGAAGGCATTTCAACAAAATGTAGCCTTCAGAACTGGGAAATAAGACAGTGTGGGCTATGATGGGGAGGCGGGGTGTTACAGTAGATTAGAGGAGAAAGTCAACTTCTTTTCCAAGTGATTGACCAAGTCCTTCTGAAACTTCAACCAAATACCATGACATTTTTAGGAAGGTGAGGAAGAAGTTGGTTCGCAAGTATGAGGGGTCGTTTAGAACCACAGAGAGAGTTGGTAAAGTAACATATGGACTCGAATTTCTTGTTGATTGAAAGCACTTCCATCCAATCTTCCATGTCAACAACTTGAAGCCTTTCTAAGTAGATCGAAAAGATTTGGTTTGGACAGTACATCAAGGCCTATAGAAAATATGAAGCATAGAACAGATCGTGAGGTGGAGTATATTATAGTAGATTGTAGAGTTCCAAGACCTTCACATAAGTACTTTTAGTCTGAGTATTTAGGCAACTGGAAGAGCCTATTAGAAGCTAAGGCTAGTTGCAAATGAGCTAGTGCATTAAAGCAACATAAAATAGAGATCATCAAGTTACTCACCAGTTTTCCAATAGGTATGTTGTCATTTTATGTTGGTGTATGAAACGGTCAGGTCTAGACATCTACCATAGCATAACGAAAGATCTATCAAGTTTCATCTCAATTGGAGTTCATTTAGTCATCGAGAAGGCTCGTATTGTTGGCTTTACCTTTTGATGTTTTCTTTTAGATTTAGCTGAAAATCTTAACATCTATCTTGTAGGGGAGGTAGTAGTCGCCTAGAGTGGTTCATAGGTATCCCCTACATTCAAGTGTCCCTTTTTGTAAAGCTATCACAATCGTCCCATAAGCCGCGTGCTATTGCTAGTACATGGTTCTCTAGTATTACCTGCTCTCTAGTGGTTCGTGTGCATTTTCTTTTGTGTAACCAATACAGAGGTACAATTGTTATTAATATTAATATAAAACTTCTTCTTATTAATATTGTATTTAGTTGTTGCTTGTGCTTGTGCTTGTTAACTAGGTGCCTCATGTATGTCCCTTAACTAATTGAATAATTGTGACATATTATAGTTGGACATGTCTTGGCAAGTTTTCCAATGTGGGAACTTGGTCCCAAAAGTAAGCATCCTGGTGTTTTCATACATTGTTTTTCCAGGTAATTCTTTCATATCAAAATTGTTCATTTTATTTTACTTTATTTTATTTCTTTTTCAGCATTAGGCTTGAGATAGTTTATAAATTATTTTATTTAACAATGAAACTCTTCCAAAAAATTAAAGAAATTTTAGTTTAGATTACTCAATATTAATGGTAGTAAGAACCTTAGTAATTAATGGTACTATAAAGAACAAAGAAAAGTAAAAAACATTATATGAAGGTATCCGTCAAGAAATGCTTGATATCATTTTCTTTAGAACTTCACAATAGGTATGACTATTTTAACCTTTTAATTTGTAGTAGGATTCATGTTGTTTTGGGTGAGAATTAAATGGGATAATTTTTACAAAAAAATATTTAAGAAAAAAAAAGAGAATGTGGAAGTTACTTGTGAAATATGCAACAAAGACATGTTTAAACTATCGGCTTTACTCTATCCTACCAAAAAAAAGTTTAACATACTGTGAGCGATCTGTCATTGTTCTTTGTCTTTAGATTCACACCTTTCATTAGTTTTTACATGCATCATGTATGAAATTTAACTTAAATTAATTGTTAGTTGTTGTTAAAATTCAAAAGTAAAGAAAAGATACAATTTACAATAGGATATTTGGTTTATATAGCCTTATATGTAATTGTCTAAACTTGTAACACCCCAACCCCCTAAAGGCAGGTTTAAGCTCAACCACAAGGCAGGTTGTGTCCAATGTTACATTTACAAGTACACAACTTGCATCACTTTGTATTATCTCAGGTCTTATTATTTTTCAATGAGCACACAACCCAAATAATTTAATTCTAATTTAATAAGACTATTACAATAGAGATAAAAGAAAAACTTCAATCTTTATTTATTGAATAAAATAAAGGAATACATGCTTGAAATTCAAATAATGAAAAGAAGAGTACATAACTCTAAAATTTAAAAGTAAAATTCAACGGAAGTCTTCATTCAAAATTTGGGCAATATGCCCTTACATAGAAACTCTCTAAAAATAGAGTTTCTAATCCCTTAGCAAGCTTGATCATGTATTTCAAATTCTTGAAAAATAAAAGGAAGGGGTAAGTACATAGCCAAATGTATCATTCATCAAACTACTAACTTACTAATTTAAATCAAAAGTAAATCCAATTTCAATCACTTACAAGCATTAAGCATTTCAAACAATATCTTGTTAGTGTTGTATATTTGACCAAAAGGGGTTTTTAATCCCTTGATGTTCTTCATTAAAATATTCTTATTCTAGGATGGAATGACAATTCATCTTGTCACATTCCATTGAAAATAAGGATCACATGTCTACATTCCAAATATTTTAAAACACATCCAACTTAGTGATGTTACTCATATACACTAAGTATATACAAAGAACACCCATAGCATCACTTAGACTACTATGATGGTACGTGGTTGTTATCTTCACTTTCTCATATTTAATTTCAAATAAATATGAAACAAGATCATAATAATTAATATCAGAATTTAAATAATCAAGAGAACATGGAAATATACATTACATGCTTAAGAATTCAAAAATAAGCCTAAGCATGGTTTCTAAGCATGTTATGCTATCATGTATGAATTAAAATATGAAAACATGTTAAATTGAAAATAAAACTTTATCAAACATGCTTCAAACTAAAATATAAACATGCTGAAATTTAAAAACAAATATGAATATTCTGAAGACTTGAAGTAGTAAAGAAGGAGTTCTAGAAATCCCCTCCACCTTATTTCGAGTTTCTTTGTAGAACCCAGCAGAGGTTCCCCTCATCCACCACTTTTAAAACTTCTAATCACCAACAAAAATACTTCAAAAACTCTCTAAAACACTAAAATAAGAACTTCTCATACAAGAAAGAAAAGAGAGTGAGAAGAGGTGCCAAGAAGAAGGCAAGAACAAGCAAAGAGGGAAGTGTCAACTCTTTGTTTTGGGATGAGATAAATGTGAGCAAGAGGGGGTATTTATAGGTTTTCATGAGCACAAGGGGGGCATCTAGGGTAGTTAGGGCAGCTTACCACGTTTGGGCATGTTTCCAAACACATAAGTAGATGGTTTGGGTGAGAAAGGCAAGTGTGCTCATGGTTAGCAAGTGGGACCACTAAGGTTTTCAATCCAAGTATGAGCAAAATCTTTAAACCTTATTTGTTATTTTATGTGTGTGAACACAATTAAAGGTTTAAAATACATTCTAATCTCTCTTGAACGTCCTCTATTAGTAGGGAAACATTCTAATATGTTGCGATTCATAAAATCAAATATGTTTCTAATATGAGCATACAAAAACAAAGCTTTAAAATGTTTCTTATTTCTCTTAGATTTTCTCCCTTTTGGCTCCAAATGTGAGCAAGAGGCAAGTTTTTATTTTTTGATTTTTTCTAGGTGAAGGAATCTTTCTATATCTCTTTAAATTAGCCACTCTCATTAAACTTTTATTTTGGGTTTGTCACATGTGTGCCCACACACACACTTATGAGACATTTTATATGTAACCTTAGGATACATGATCATTTATCTTGGCACATGGAATCATTCTTCATGGTTTCTATAGGTGTGGGCATACTTGATCATTTACATGGCACATGAGATCGTTCTTCATGATTTCAAATAATGGACATGTCCCATGGAGCTTAGGGTAGGGTAGGGTGCACATGATCATGGTGTTCCACCCATATGACTTGCACATGTTAGGGGTGGCCATGACTTCGTGGGTTCACAAAAATTAAATAAAAATTAATATATCCTTATTTACATAAAAATATGATTTATATCCTATAGTTTTGGAATCACATGAATCTAATGCACATTTAAAAGTATGGTTTGGCACAAGGTGATTTTCCCTCAAAAACTTTCCATATTTAAGACCCACGAAGGTTACTAGGCAAATGAAAATTCAAATCTTCGCCAATTAGTCTGATTTTCGGATATGTCAATCATTTTGTTAGTTTATGTCATTTCATTTCATTTTGAGTTATTTCAATCCCCCCAAATATCCTAAATGACAATTCTTTCTAATTTGGACCCCCTGAAGGGCATTTAGCAAATGAAAACCTTAACCTCGACCAATTGTTCTAATTTTTTGATATGTTGTCCCCTTAGTTGGGTCATGTTACCTTACTTCATTTCAAGTTGTTTTGGGTCCATAAGGGGCACTAAATGAGAGTTTCAAAAACCCATTCAATTTAGCCCCAAAATGAGTTCGGTTTCATTTTGCACCCAAATTTCACTAAATAAATGATAAATTTCATTTAATTGAGTACAGAGGATTTAGGGTATTACAAAACTACTCATATTTTATAATTATAAAATATTATTCTAATAACCCCCTCCAATTCAATATGGAGATCTAACGGGCATTGAGAGTTGCTAACAAAAAATTGAAATCATTGAATAGAGTGTGACTTGGTAAAGAAGTTCGCAAGCTGCAAAGAGGAATCAAATGGTAATGTAATAAAGCCTTTTTGCAAGTGATGATGAGTGAACTGACAATCAATCTCAATATACTTAACTAGTTCATGAAACACGAAATTATAAGCAATCTAAATAGCAAGGTGATGCAAATGACCATATGAGAAGTAATCGATGAAATCATATGATCTCTGTAGCAATAGATTTCATGGCATGATATTCAACCATTGTAGAAGATTAAGAAACAACAAATTGCTTCTTAAGATAATCTTCTAAGAATATACAAAAATCTAGTAATGAATATTCAAAGAGTTCCAAAGAAGATGATGAGAGAAGCAACAAAATTTTATATAAAGTACCACGGAGATACCAAAGAATGTATAGAATAATACTTCAATGTGCAGTAGTAGGAGAACTAATGCATTGGCTAACAACATGAACAACGTATGCAATATCGAGACGACTGATAGTTAAATTAACTAAACTATTAATGATAGTATGATAGAGAGAAGGATCAGGCAAAGGATTGCCACTTGTGGAATTTGCTCAACAGTTTGAGTATTTGACAAATGAGAGCACTTAATAGTATTATTAGTATATTTTGATTGGGAAAGAAGATAACGCTTGGAGAACAAGCAACTTTAGTGCATAATAAGTATCTAAGAAAGCCAAGGTCCTTCATCTAAAAGCGAAATTTCATGCCAATTTCAATTTACCAATTTCATCTAAATTATCACTAGTAATAATTATATCATCAACATACAAAGTAGAAGAATCTGTCCTAGAAAAGTAGAGCACACAAACAAAGCAAAATCTAAATCTCTAGATGTAAAGTGAAAGGAGGCAATCACTATAGAAAACTTCGCAAAAGATGCTTTAGCAATTCGTTTGAGACCATATATAATGCTTTCTAGAGTTTGCATACATCCTCACGGTTATGAGCAATACCTAATGGAGGTGTCATATGGACTTCTTCTTTAAGATCCCAATGTATAAAAACATTTCTCATATCTATATGAGATAGATACCATTAAAGAATAGAACCAACAACAAGAAGAGTATGGTTAGTAGTCATCTTGGCAACTGGAGCAAAAATTTCCTTATAATTCATACAATAGTTTTGAGTAAATTCCTATGCATCTACCTTTGTTTTGTAATGATCAATGGAGTCATCAAACTTGGTCTTGATCTTATAAACCTAATTAGAATGAACTAGAGTTTTACCAGGAGGACCTAGAACCAAATCCTAGTTGTTGTCTTATCTAATGTAGATAATTTATTAGTCATAACCTGTTGTCATTAAGGATCAAGAGATATCTCCTTATGAGGGGCCTAGAGAGCTTATGGATAAAAAGCCAAAAATGAGGTAAATAACTGTGAATGAAAAGTAGATGAAAAGTCTAACAACTAAATGGACTTACGAAGACATTGGGATAATGAGAGGTAAGAGGATCCATAATCTCATCAAGTGCTTAAGGTGGCATAGGTAAAGGGGAAGCACCAAGAGTAGCTGAAGATGAAGTGTTTGCAACATTAGGTAATGATACATCTACACCCACATGTGGTATAAGACTAAGTGATAGATATGTCAGAGGAAGATGCTTTAGGAGAAGACAGACTAATGTGACAATCAAAAAATAGATCCATACAAATAAGATCAGATGTGGAGACATTAGAATAGTTAGGAGTTAAAAAAAGGAATGTGCTCAAGAAATCAAACATGATGAAAAATATATATAAGTTTTGGGCAATAGGATTTAACTAGTGGTAACCTTTTTATCCATTACCATAACCAAGAAAAACAAATATGGATGAACATGAAGATAATGTAATACCCCAAAAAAAAAACTTTTACAAAAATTCAGTAAAATGAAATAATAATACACTTTGAGAATTTTATGGAATTTTTGGGTGCAATTATGTATATTCCAAGGCATAAGATAAAGTAGGCAAAATACAAATAAAAGGAAAATAGAAACAAATGGAATATATATATGTGCGTGTGTGTGTGTGTGTTGCTTTGCACCACATTACCGCAGTAGTGATTTCATTACCGCGGTAACATGAAAAAAAATGCATATGACTACCATGGCAACCCATCACATTACTACAGTAGTGTGACAAAAAATCCAAAAAAAAAAGTAACAGAAAGTGCACAAAAAGCCCCCAAGAAACCATGAAACACACTTGCTATTTTCTTATGTGCGAAGAGCATGAAATTTGATGATTTTAGAAGGTTTCCTATATTGAGAACATACCAAACTTTTCAATTCCTACCCATTTGAACTATATATAAACCTTGCACCTCTCCCCCATTCTGTTCACCCCAGCAATAATTGTACAAGCTCCTTTTTGCTCTCTCTACCTTCTTTTTGGCATCCCTCTTGTATCTTTAGTTGTTCTCAAGAACAATTAAAGTAACAGTAACAAAGTGTTGCACAAATTCTGTGCTAGCAGTTGAGGAGCTCTAAAAGAGATTCAATAGAAGTTTCAGAAGGAGTAAAGTTATTTGAGGTGAAAGTAATCTTTGATTCTTTACCTTATTATTTTAATTTAGATATGATGTGCATGGATGTTTGCTTAGCTTGGGAACATGTCATGATTATACATGCCATGATCATGTATGCCATGATTATATATGCCATGATTATAGATGCATTGTTTAGGGTTTTATTATTAATAATGCATGTTTTGTGATGATATGATCGATGTTATGACATGCTTACCATAAAAACATGTTATTTATTAGTTTTCTTGAATTTATCATGTCACTTTTAACATTAACAAAAGATTAAACAAAGATTTTAACCACATCGTGAGTGTTCCAACTAGTATTTTTGGGATATGAAATGAGGATTCTAATTTAACCCCTATTTATCAATGATAAGATTGATGGTTCAGATTTGATCTCATCCCCTAAATACGGAATATTGAGGCGTAACCTTTCGGTCTTAATGTCAACTGATGACAAACCATTGTTTGAATCACATAATCTCTTAAAGTGTTTGTTATACATGTTCTATTTGATTTGAAATAATGAGTTAAATATTTAGAATGATCCATTGGGTACGTAAGCTTACCCTTTCTTTTTAATCTTTCAGGAAATTAATATATTAAGGATTTACATAAGACACTTAGATTATTTATGAGTTTTTGTAGGACATGTTGGCCCAATTTTCTTTAGATAAAATTTGAAGTTATTTTTGGCTATAATAAACATAAAGGAAATGTACCTTTTAATTTTGAATTGATGAATGGAATTGATTTATTTTATTAAATGATTTCCAATTATGTCTTGTGAAATCCATATAAGTAATTGTCTCACAGAGTTGGGACAAAATCAGAAAGGAAAGAATTAATGTGACAGCACCCGCCTCTAGGATGGCCTGCCTATCTTTAAAATAATTGAGGGCAGTGTGGTAATTGTGCCCTCCAAACTGGAACGGGTTAGACTCAAGCCACGAGGAGGAGGCAAGGTGTTACAAAAGTAGTATCAGAGCTTAGTCAGTAGATGCACAGGTCAAGAATTAAAAAGTCTTGACTCATTTGATAAGACCTTTACTTGAGTTAACTTAACATGACCTACCTTTTATTTTGAAATTGAAAAGCATTTTGAAAAATTGTTTTTCAAAAGAGATATATGTTTTCTAATGTTTTGTTTGGGTACAAAGATTATTAGTTGAGTTGATAGTGGATAAGTCTTGTCTTGAGTAAAACTAAACATTGAAAGAGAGATGTGTTATCCCATCTAGAAGGTTGGTTGCTAAGTAGATTTTGGTTTCGCTGCCCATCTAGAGGTTGTCCCACCAAATCATACAAATAGTCAGAGTAGAAGCACACACTTATTTTCTATAAGAAAACACGAAGATGATGTTTAAGGGCAAGGATCGTACTAGAGTACAAAGGTGATATCAAAAGTTGATAAGGGTTGTTGGTCCAACAGAAGAACCATTCAACCAGGAATTGAAACCATAGGTCTAAGAAAGAGACCTTAGGTAGAGACTTGGGTGTCGCCAAGGGTGGCACAATGGATCTTGAATAACAACTTTCATGACAGAGGTTAGAGACTAAAAATGTGTGAAAACATAAGACGTAATTGGTCAGGACACAAGATTGGGAGGATCTTGTATCTTTGAAATCTATGTGGTATGGGACGCATAGGAATTCATGGGTATAGAGGAATCTTGGATTCGAAGAATGTCAACCCGTGTTTGGTGAATGATCAGTGACTTTGAAAGAGCTTGTTTCCTCATGCTTAGCTGGTATGGGAAGGTCAAATATAGTAGGGCTTGGGAGACCTTAACTGTCGAGAAATTTGCAAAATTGTGTGGGTGTAGTGAGATCTTTAAATTGAAACTTATGTCAATGGGCAAGCGTAATATAGGATGCTTGAACTCAAAGGCACAAATAGAAACTTGAGCTTTCACTATCCTAGCGTGAACTTGCATGACTGAATGATTGATTGAATCCATGCTTTACTTGTTTAAATTCATGAAAATATACATATCACATGCATATTATGAGACCAAATCCTATACCCAACAACATTAGAGGGCCTTGAAACTCTTAAACATAACTTAGAAGAATAAACTGATAGGTCACTAAACAAATCGAGAACCTAAGTGACATGAATCTAAAGTCATGATATCACGAACAAAACGAAAAATTAAGGAACCTTCACGACAAACTATTGAGGACGAGACAACCATTTTCTCAAGTCCGGAAAGGCCTTTTGTATCCCAAGGATAAGGGAGGATGGGTTGTGTACCAACATTATGATTATCTTCAAACTTTTTGTTGTGATACTTTATTGGATATTAAAATGGCTTTTAACTTATAGATAATGGTCGAATCCAAGAGATACGCAACCAGATCTACTGCATATAACGAGACTAAACCACAAGGACAGGAGGCACCAACTGGTGTTGCTAAGACTCAGATTGAGAATATGCTAATACAGGTCACAGGAGGGTTATAGAGTAGATTATGAGGATGCTACCTCAGATGATACCACAACTACAACTACAGTAACAGATTCTAATGCAACAACCAGTGCAAATTCTCAAGGTTCCAGCTCATCAGAGGATACAAGAAACAAAGAGTAGAGGAAAATGTTGATGGAGCTATAGAAGCTCCACCCATCTCAATTCGATGGCGTGACGGACTACATGACGGTAGACCATTTTTACCAGGAGCTGGATGAACACCTAGATGTTAAAGGCAATAAGTCCTAGTAGAGTAGCACTACCTACCCATCAATTCAATGGACAATCTGGAAGTTGGTGGAAGATGCTTAAGGTGGACCTAAACACCAACGTTAGACAAATGGATAGGAAGAGTTCAAGGAAGTCTTCTATGAAAAGTTTCTCCCAGAAACCACCCTAAGAAAGATGTAGTCTAAGTTCGTCAGGTTAACTTAGAAAGATATGACTGTAGCAGAATACAAGACCAAGTTTACCAAAGTGACCAAGTTCTCCCTTGAACTAATTGGGAAAGAAAAGATGAAAGCCAACATATTTGCAGAAGATCTAAAGATCGAGATTCAAAAAGTGATATTACCGATGGGCCTCGCAATGTACAAGGTCATCATGGAGAAGGCATTACTACTGGAGCAAGAACTTAAGTTTGAACAAAGGATGAAGAATTGAAATAAGAGACCAGGAAATGGTAAAGACTACCAAATATGTCAGAAAAAGCAGAATTCCACCAAAAAATGATGGAAATAAGGTACCCCAAACACAGAACCAATCCAATCAAACTAAAGAGGGGCAAAGGGAACTAGCCAAGCAACAAGGGTTGTGTTATCACTACAACCAACCAGGACATGTAGCAAAGTTTTGTCGTACCAAAGCCCAAGCTCCCTAATAGCAGTAACAAAATCAGAAAGGATGACAGAATAGACGTCCTCAATAGCAACAACCCTGATAGAACAACAACTAGGGACAAAACTAGAACCAATGTCTAGGGCTAAACCAGGATAGAGTGTTTGTTGTGGCTAACTTCAAGAGGAACAAATCCCTGCAATAGAAGGTACATTTCTGTTGTTTAATGTTGTTGTGAAACTATTATTTGATTCGGGTGCTAGGAAATCCTTTATTGGTGAAAAAATAACAAATACTTTCCAACTAATAACAAAAACATTTCTTATAACTTTGAATATATCCACAAGCATAGGAACTATCATCACATCAAAAAGAATGTGTAGTTGTGACCTTAGGTTTGGAGATAAACTAATCTTAATCGATCTCTGTATACTTCCATTTAATAGATATGATGTAATTTTTGGGGATATCCTAGGTAAACCAGTATCAGACACAAATAGATTGTCTTAAGAGGCACGCGAAGATAAGATTACCTTTGAGAGAAACCTATATTATCAATGGTGATATGCAAAGATTACCTAGAAGCCGGATGGTAGCCATATTGAACTACTTAAATCTAAAAAGATGAATTCAAGAAACTCTCTAAGGAAGACCCTATAGGGCAAAGAGGAATCTAGAACCAAGAATTAGTTCGAGAATATGAAAACGTGTTCCCACTACCACCTACTAGAGAAGTAGAATTCAAGATTGAATTTCATCCTAGAACCAATCCCACAACCATACCTCCCTATAGGATGGCACTAGTAGAGCTGATTCAATTAAAGACTCAACTAGATGAGCTTTGAGATAAATGATTTGTTAGGTGAGGTAAATCACTATGGGGAGCCCTGGTACCATTCATTAAAAAAAAAGATGGGTCCATAAGACTGTGTGTTGACTATCGAAAACTAAACCAGGCAACAGTGAAGAATAAGTACCCCCTACCAAGGATAGATTTCCTATTCAATCAATTGAGAGGAGTCAGTCATTTTTTCTAAGATTGATCTTAGGTCAAGATACCATCAGTTAAGGATGCAAGAGTTAGATATACACAAGACATCTTTCACGATGCAGTATGGACACTTTGAGTTCATAATAATGTCATTTGACTTGACCAATGCACCAGCAACATTCATGGATCTAATGAACTAAGTATTTCGGCAATACCTTGACCAGTTTATAGTGGTATTCATAGACGACATCCTAATTTACTCTTAGTTAGAAGCTAAATACTCAGAAAACTTGAGGATTGTGTTGGAAACTCTTAGGAAAAACTAGTTTTATGCCAAGTTCAGCAAGTTCGAATTTAGGATGAAGATGATCAAGTTCCTTGGCCATGTAGTATCAGCAGAAGGCATCTCTGTAGACCAAGAGAAGGTAAAAGTTGTCATAAACTAGAAGTAATCAAAGACAGTTACAAAGATCACAAGTTTCTTAGACCTAGCTAGATACTATCAAAGGTTCATTGAAAATTTCTCCAAGTTAGCTAAACCCATGATCAAGCTGACTAGAAATGGAATAAAGTTTAGTTGGGATGAGAAATGTAAACAATCATTTGAAGAACTGAAGAAAAGATTGACTGCGGCCCCCATCTAAGTCACTCCTACACATGGCGTTACATATGTTCTATATACGGATGCCTCATAGAACAAATTGTGTGCAGTCTTGATGAAAGAAGGAAAAATTATTACATACACCTTAAGACAACTTTAGATCCATGAGAAAAATTACCCAACCCATAACTTAGAGTTGGTCACCATTGTATTTGCCTCAAAGATTTGGAGACATTATCATTATGGCAAGAAGTTTGATCTATCTTCGAATCATAAGAGTTTGAAATACATCTACACTCAGGAGGAGTTAAACTTCAGACAATGAAGATGGATGGATTCCTTAAGGACTATGATTTTCAACTACACTACCATCCAGGGAAAGCCAATGTGATGGCTGATGCCTTGAGTAGAAAATTCAACAAATAAGGAGAAGAAAAGGGTTAGATGAACAAAAGCCAGATAAGTGGCTCACAAAGTCTAATAGAAGGAGTTGAATAGGGTAAGCATACTAACTTCATGATGGATACTGAAAACACCCTAGGGCTTGGAGATTGAATTCGTGTGCCTTAGAATGGGCAAAATTAGCAAACCATACTAGAAGAAGCCCATCAAACCAAATACAAAATGCATTCAGGCCATGACAAGATGTATCAGAAACTTAGAAAGACCTACTGGTTGCAAGGAATGAAGAAATACATAGCTAAATATGTTTTCAAGTATCTAACCTATCAACAAGTAATGGTGAAGCATAGAAAACCTACTGGAATGTTACAACCATTTTCATTCCCTAAATGGAAGTGGGATAACATTGTCATGGACTTTGTCATCGGATTATCTCAAAACCTGACAGGAGAATATACTGTATAGGTGATTGTGGATCTTCTCACTAAGGTGGCACATTTCTTGCCCATTAGATCCACAGACCAAGTCAATAAGTTGGAAGAACTTTATGTAAAGGAGATAGTACGACTTCACGGTGTGCCTAAAACCATAGTGTCAGAAAAGATTCTCGATTCACATCATAGTTCTAGCAGAGTTTGCAAAAGGAGTTGGGTACCAGACTAACCATGAACACTACCTTTCATCCTCAAAAATGGTCAGTTTAAGAGAGTCATCCAAATACTAGAAGACATGTTGAGGTCTTGTGTCCTTGATTTCAAGGGCAACTGGAGCAAGTACCTACACCTAGAGGAGCTTGCCTATAACAATAGTTATTAGGCAAGTATAAAGATGGTTCTATATGAAGCTCTCTATGGAAGGCCTTGCAGATCACCAACAAGTTAGGTTGAACTTGAGGATCACGCGCTTACTGGGCCAAATCTAGTAGAAGAAATGAACAACCAAGTAAAAACAAATACAGAAGAGATTGGCCACAACACAGAGTAAACAAAAGAGTTATGCCAATAAAAGGAGAAGACCCTTTGAGTTTTAGGTAGGCGATAAGGAGTTCCTAAGAATTAGCCCTCATAAAGGAATCAAGCAGTTTGGATATAAAGGGAAGTATCACCTAGATTCATCAATCCATGTGAGATACTCAAAAGAATCAGAGAATGCACTTACGAGTTAAACCTACTGAATTGAATTTTCTATGTTCACAACGTATTCTATGTGTCAATGCTAAGGAAGTATGAACCCGATTCCTCTCACATAATCTATTTAGAGGATGTGGACGACAAAGATGATTTTACATATGAAGAAGCGGTAGTGAGGATCTTTGACCTCAAGGTGCAAAATCTACGAGCGAAAGGCATTCCTTTAGTTAAACTTCTTTAAAAACATTATAGAGTAGAAGAGGCTACATGAGAGCTAGAAAGCAAGAGATTGGCTAAGTACCCAGACCTCTTTACTAGAAGTATGTGACTAAATGACACCCAAGTGGACTAGTGCAAATTTTGAGGATGATATTTTTTTAAAGGGGGTAGGTTGTAATACCTCGAAAAAAATTGTACAAAAATTCAGTAAAATGAAATAATAGACTTGGAGAAATTTATGGAATTTTTGGGTGCAATTATATATATTTCAAGGCATAATATAAAATAGGCAAAATACAAATAAAAGAAAACTAGAAACAAATGGAATATATATATATATATATATATATATATATAACACCCCAAAGTTTTCAAACGCACACAACTCGAAAATGAATTTTTAAAAATTATGAAATAAATATAAAAATGTGTGAAAACATGTTTTAAATGACTATTATATGGTATG
>JAJIYU010007583.1:0-19012 GCA_030144865.1 Tinospora cordifolia | reverse complement strand
GATCAGCTCGAAGGCATATGCAATACTCAAGTTTGGTAAATCACAGAAACATGGAAGGAAAGTGCCTTTTAGATGCTGAAAAATTGATAATCTTAAATAAAAAGAAAATTATAAAAGAAAAACAAAATCAAAGACAGGAGAAAACTCAATGGAGTGAACAAAGGCATTCAAGTGGTATGGATGAGAGAACGTAAACATGATCGTATGAGTAATTTTGTGCCCTTTTTTCTTTTATTCATCTTCTCTCTTTATCTAGAAATTTATGCCAACATAAATCGTTTTAGATGCACTCTTTACGCATATAACTCTTGGTGGTTAAATAATAACCTTTGTCCAAACGTGAGTGGTTAAGGTTTGTTAGGTCATGAGTTTAAAATTAAGATGGTTGCTTGTTATACAAACAATTGTGGCCATATTTTTATTAGGTCGTCTTTGTTACATCTTCCTTATGAGTTTTAGCTGATGATACTCATGTCGTGTAATACATGAAATTTTAGTGATGTAATAATCAAAATTTGAGTTTAAAACACATTTTATTAGCACACACACACATACATATATATATATATATATGTGTGTGTGTGTATGTGTGTGTGTGTGTCATTGATATGCAATTAACTAGTTAGCATAAAAAGTACAAAGGGATATACATTAATTAATATTAGACATATAAAAATATTGGGTAGATATACGCTTCTCTATTTGGATAAGAAAATAATAATTTTAGTATGATATTAATATAGAAAAGTATGTGTATAAAGTATTAATTAGATGTACTCATGAAAATAATATTTTGTTTAGTGTGATAGTAATATACATAGAGAAGTATATGTGTAAAGAAAATGCATTCATGAATAAAATATCTCCTTTGGTGTGATGTTAAGATATGCATATATAGGAAATGATAGTCTCACATTTGAAAGATAAAAACACTAATTGAAAGAGGGCTCTATATAAACCCTCCTACTCTACTCATTTCATTCATCCCAAAGACAAGAGTTGAAAATTCTTCTTGCTCTCTCTCTTTGTCTCCTTCTTGGCAACCTTAGTCCTAGTTCTTCTTTGCTTGAGTTGCTCTAAATAGTTCGCGAGATAGTAGCAACGAAGTGCTACAAAGAATTTAAGAAGCGATCTCGAGGTGAGTTTTTTTCTTTCTTTTAATTTATTATTTTGATTTAGATCATACTTGCTTGTTTTGTTAGTTTGATTTTATTTTTGTCCTTTACATTTATGTCATTCAATTATCATGTTGCTTATGACCAAGAGAGTATGCTCTATAGTTGCGTCTCGTACGATCTTCTACATTAGAAATCGAAAGTCGTTTTTCCTGTTTGAGAGAATATACTCTGTAGTTGCGTCTCGTACGATCTTCTACATCAGAAAACGAAAATTTGTGTTTCTGTTGATTTATGATGTTATACTGTTGGTATGTTTAATTATTGTTGAAATATTTATTTACTATGCTCTTGCACACAAAAATAAGATTAAATAAGATTTCAACCACGTACCGATACGGGGGACTTTCTGCATTCTATGTAGAATTAGAACTGGCTGTTAATACTGACACCAGAATGAAACGAGTTCCAAGAAATGATCCCATTAGAGATGGGTTTGAGTTTCAAAATTGAGCTCTCTTCCTAGATCTGGAGCACAGAGGTTATTCTCGTTCGGTCTAAATTACGACTGAAATAATATATTATTTGAACCGAATTAATCCCTAAAAGTATTTGATATGTTTGTATAATCTGGTTGAAATAATGAATTAAATAGATATAATGATTCACTGGGCTTTTTAGCTCACTCCCCTATTTTTTACATCTCAGGAAATTAATCAGCTTACGAAGAGATTTATCTATTGAAAGTTTTTATTTATTTCAATGTAGGGCGTATCGGCGCAAGCTAAATTATGTATTTTCAGCTTTAAATTTATTTTCCGCTGTAATGGATCATTGTACTCAGAATTTTCGAATGAATAAATAAAGAATCTTATTTACCATGATGTCATTTTGTACATAAACTAATGTATACAGGAACCTTACTAGATTTGGGTCTAAGAAGAAGAAAATGTAGCACGAACCCGTCTCCCGGGCATCCTAAGATTTTTTATCAAAGAAAGTTAGACCGTTAGATGACGCAGAAGATAGGACTCAGGAGGTGGAGTGTTATATGTCGCAAATCAATTTTAAAAAAAAAATTGAAAGGATTTGACATTATTTAATTGATCAAATAAATTATTAATACATAGGAGATGATACTTATCTTTTTTTTTTTTGTCAATTTGTCCAACTAAAGGCAATCTATATACAATTATAAATTTTCATCCTTTATTTTCACAAACAATACAAATGCACTCTAAGGTAACGTACTCAAGGTAATAAACTTTTTAGTCATCAATTCATTCAATCAATCGTACATTAAGTTCTTATAACTCCATCCATGTCATTTGATATGAAGGGATAAAAATGAGCTTAGGAGCTTAGTATGAGAGACACAAATTCAATAATAAAATAAATCTCTCGTTTGGTGGTAATACTAGCAAATTATTTTGAAACACATTAGAGTATTCACAAACTACGAAAATATTTAATAACTGTATGCTTGTTGCCTTTTCTACCACTAGTTGCTCACTAACCCATATTTCACTTCCTTATTCATAGCAACTCGACCCTAGGTAAAGGGTTTTGAAGATGTGGTACTTCATAACTAAAATAAAGAAATACTCATAAAATATCAATAACCTATTTTGACCAAAATATGTCAATAAGGTTTGTTGTAAATTACACCAAGTAAAATAACCGTTTATTTTTTATTATATTTTCTTGTAAAAATTTATTTCATATTAATGATTAACTAATATGTTAACTAATTCATATATATATATATTATTACACGACACCCAAATTTAATTAGGTCGTAAATTTTGTGAAAATCTTTTTTATATTGATTTTTGAGTTGGGAGGTGTTTACTTTTCTCAACAAAACTTGTACGCAAGTTCTCATTCAGACAATTAAGCTACTAACCTTTGTCAGTAATATGTATGTGCTTAAAAAATATTTAAAAAAAGGAAAAAAGAAAAGAAGCATTGAGCCACCAGGGTTCAATGGGCGGTCGATAACACGATCAAACGGGTTGTGGCCGTGACGCCTACTGGTTTTTTCTTTTTAAGGCTTTGTAAGAGCGTGTACCGATCGGCAGTAGTGAAAAATGGGTCGACAAATGCATGGCGAGCGCTGCACTTGATTCACCGATCAGGTCCCTTCTCACTTCTCCTTGTTCTTTTTTATTTTTATTTTTTTATTTTGCTGCTTGATTTTCTCGGATGCCTTTTGATTCCCAGGTCGAAGTAGGGTTTATGGGGTTTAGTTTCTACTTGTTTGTTTTGTTAGTTTTAGAAGCTCCGACCGTCTGTCCTTTTTTTGAAGCGTTTCATTCTGTTTCAATGTCCTGTCCTTACAGTTCGATTATGATATCAGTTTGAACAGTCTCTAGCCCCTCTCTCTTTTTATTACCAAGTGCTGTTAACCCAGTTGCTACAGAGAGCTAATGGCTTTGTTCCTTATAAGAGTAACTCAAGAAGGCTATTGTGTCTCTGATTTGTGTAGGTCTTTGATGATAATTTTATGTTGAAAATCTTTCTGTCGTCTAGCATCCTACCCTTTAAGGATGGGAGAGATGGGCTTATCCTGCATTGCCCATCAAAGAATTTTTTTCTGGAATTGACTTTTAGACTGATATAACCATAGTAATTCCATAAGCATCTCTTATATATGTGCATATTGTTTTGTTTTTTAGCAATTTATTATGCCAAGAACAAAAAAAGATGCAGTTTTTCTTTGTTTCCTAACTTCTCCAATTTCTTTTTTTTTTTTTTAAATTGAGTTTACTATAGCTTAGTTTTTTTTTTTTAATTTCTTTATTGTCAAGAAAGTGTGAGATAATCATTCTCAATTGCAGCATTTCTGTTGTGAAAAATGAAGTCAGCACTTCGGAATGGATTCTTTGCCCTTTCTCATTCTATAAACCATTCAAACCCTAATTTCCCCATTTTTATTCCCATTGCTCGCAGATTCAGCACCTTTAGACCTCCGCGTGGCCTTTACCCTTCTTCTTGTTTAAAAAACCGTAGCTTGTGTCTTTTCTGTGCTACTCCCTTTGAGACTTCAATGGCAGAAATGGGGGACTTGGCTTCTTCGTCCCCTTCTTCAGTGGAGAAACAGTTTGAGGAGTTCCGTCTCCAGCTTGAGGATTCTGGAAGCACACGTGAAAGGATTCGAGTAATTGCCATGGAGATCGAGTCTTCAACACGGCTCGTGCATTCATTTCTCCTCCTTGTTCATCAGTCTCGTCCTGTTCCAGGTACCTTATGGATTGCCCATTAGCCAATGCAAATGTGGATTTCTCATTTCTGCTCCTGCGGTTTCACCCTTTCGTTTTCTTGGTGGGATTACAGAGGTTTTAACCAGGGTTGAAGCTCAAATTGATTTGTTAAAAGATCTTTACCGGCGTCTTGCAGAAATCCTTAAAGAATGCCCTGGGCAGTATTATAGGTATGTGAATTTTGAAAATTACTGTTGCAATTAGTATTCTCCCATCTGTGATTGTCATATATATAATACGCTGATCATTCCTCATTTTTAGCATTGGGTGTTGTTACCTATAGGTATCATGGTGATTGGAGGAGTGAAACGCAGACGGCAGTCTCCCTTCTTGCATTTCTGCATTGGTTAGAAACAGGGAATCTCCTCATGCATTCACAAGCCGAGGAAAAGCTTGGATGTATGTTCGCCCCTTTGGCCATGACTTCATTACTTTGCTTGGATTATATGCTGAATGAAAAGTTCCTTTCTTTGGCCTGGAAAAACCCATGTATTCGTAATGAGGTTTTCGGATGCTATTTCAAGTTTCTGATATTTGATTTTCTAACTTGTTTGGAGTTTGCTTATGGTAGTTGAAGTATGATCCTAAATTCTCAATTGAACATATGTAAATTGGTTGACGGGTTTAGGCTTGTAAGTTCGAAATTGCGAGTCCATATTTTACTACTCTCCATGAACAATCAATGTTCAAATGTATACGATGTTTAACTTTATCTGTTAGCAAGTTCCTATTTAACAGTTTTTCATTAATGGCATGTGCAGTGGATTCTTCAGAGTTTGGCCTTGACATTGAAGATTATCTAATAGGTATGTCACAAACTGGTTTCAATGCCATTCAATATTTCAGGTTTTCCCAATTGATCTCACTCATAAAGGTAGACATGTACCTAAGCAGAAATCTGAGCTTTTTAATTTGTCGTGTTCTTTGTGTGGTTAGGATGCACTTGACCTTCACTGCTCAAAAAGGAACAATCTTTCTCTCCTCTTTGTAGTGAGAGCTTCAAGTGTTTTCTTTATTATGTACCAAAACAGTCAACCATAGATATCACTAATGAAGACTACATATACACACTAAACTAATAACAATTCATGACCTATCAACACTATTATCATCACAAAATATTGGTGTTCAAAACATCTAGTGAAGCAAAACACTAGCATGAAATTTGTCTTTTAATCTCAATTCAAATAAAACCGTTATATCTTCATAAAGTAGAATTGAATAAAAACCAAATTATTCATGGGACTTTTATAGCATGTTAAAAAAAACCACCTTAAAGGGAAAAACATTCATGTAGAAATCCTGTGCATCAAACTTGCTTCACTACTTTGATATAGAGATATTTTAGTTAGTGCAGAATTGCAGGTCATTGAACCATTTATTTGTGGATTCTTGTTGTCTAAGATTTGCTTCAACTAAGTTTCTTGCTTTTTTATTGTTTTATGTTAGAATTCATGATTATGTTCTTTTTTTTTTTTCTTTTTTGCTTAAAAATGTTCGCATAAAATTAAGATACATTAACCTCAATTTATATTGATGTGTTTAGATTTACTGATTTTTTTTTCCCTTTACTGTGCAGGAATATGTTTCATGTCAAATGAGTTGGTGAGGAACTTTTGCGAGCTTCTAAATACTCTTCTCAATTTTGTTATTTAATTGATTCATATGGCACATCCCAAATAAAAAAATAATTAAAAAAAAAAAAGAATGGTTGATTTTCTAGGATTCGTCTCTAGCTCATGGTTTATAAAAAGTAATGGGATAAAAAATCAATTGTTATCAATGACATATCCAAGCTACTTCTTCTGTGGGACTATGTTACTGGTACTATTTTTCTTTTTTCTGTGTTCATAAGAAGCAATTTAACTCTGTTTTTTTCCAATTCAAGACTGAACTGGGAAAGATGCATAAAATGTTTTTTTTTCTTACCTTAGAACATATTCGTAGCTCAATAACAACTGAGATATTCAAGATTCATCCAAAATTTGCATTAATGGTTGTTTCGAATAATAGTTTAGGTATGGCTTTTGTCAAAATTTTGTGCAAAAGGTGGCATTCAAGTTGCTATTGCTCTATACATCAACAATAGTTTCACTTGGTATCTGAATGGGTATTTTACCAATTTTTTGGTTTTCTTGAATGGGTTTTTTGTTTTTTTTTTATCTTTTTTTGTGCAAGGAATGCTGTCTTTGATTCCGGTATAATCTTGTAACAAATTACCAATGTTTGCAGCCACGCTATGTGGTGAACCAAGTGACGGCAAGGGACTATGATTGTCCACGAAAGGTGTTGAAGTTCTTGACAGATCTTCATGCTGCATTTAGGATGCTTAATCTTCGAAACGACTTTCTCCGTAAGAAGTTTGATGGTAGGTCTTGCTACTTCAACCTTTACTAATATCTATTTTTCTTAGGTTCAAGGTAATTTTATTTTATTTATTTATATATACATTTTTTTGGTGAATCTGTCCCAGGAATGAAGTATGATTTGAGGAGAGTCGAGGAAGTTTACTACGATGTTAAGATCAGGGGCTTGGCTACGAACGGAGAATCAACAGGGGACCAAGGGACACAAGAACCAGTGTAGGTGATAAAATAGACTGCACCCTGTTCTTTTCCAAGGTTTGCACGCTCTCATGTCAAACCTTTGAGACGTTTTTCACCTGAAAAGTAAATAATTTTTTGGTTGGCCTCATAAGAGGGTGGAAATCTGAATTTTCAAGTGTTATTATTATTATGTTGTTGACGTAAAAGAATTACTAACCAAGAGTAGGTCGTATTTTTGGTTAAAAGGAGTTGAAACTCCGTGAGATTGTGGCTTTGAAACCAGAACCTATGGCCGGGGATTGTGGCATCAAAAAGAGTAGTGGCAGTACATGGCCTAACCCCCCACCCCAGTTGTTGATTTGCCACAAGATGTTTTCAATGCCTTATGTTTCTTGTTCTTGCTGTTAGCTGTTTTGATATAATCCTTCTCGTGGTGATCTTTTTACCGTAGAAAATTCATATCATTCTTTGCATCTGTGGTTGTGAGTATTATAATTACATAGAAAATGTAACTGCAGCAGTCTAAGATCTTTTACCCTTAGTAATTTTTTTGTTCTAAATGACCAATAAAACATTAGAAACTCTTTTGTATGTGAAATTGGTGTAAATGAACTTGCAGCCCTTTCTCTAGAAAGGGTAGTGAAAAAAGATCTTTTTCAGCTATTTTAATCAATTTTTTTTTTTTATTATTTTATGAATACCTACTAAGTAAGAGTGCAAAATAAAAAAAAGTAAATAAATAAATAACAGGCTCAAATAATCTTTAATCTTTAGTATCTAAATGGGTTAGAAAATCTTTTAAACTCGGGAAATTTGTTTTACATGACAAATTAAAAAATAAATTTTTTTCTCTATAAAAGAGCTATCAAAAGATCGTTTTCCTTTGTCTTTCCTACTGTTTGATTATGAATGAACATGCAGATAGGCAAGCAAAAATTATTTTGAATTTCACATACACTTACAAAAGAATGCAAAATAATTAAATAAATAAATAAAAAGAAAAAAGAAAAATATTAATTAAATATTAAAGTAAAGGCTTATTTCAAAAAATTAGGAAAAAAATTTCTACTCAAAATTAAGTACAAGACCATAGTCAGGACAGTGAGAGCTTCTTCAACCTTACATGGAGGTGAAGTTCTTGTTTGAGAATTAAATAGTTACTACTTTTTATCACGTAAAGTAGAATTTGTGCTAATTTCTTCACTAGTTGGATTCTTAACTTAGAATATCTCCAACCAGAGTCAAGTGTCAAAATAGGACAGGGTTGTCTCCTATCCTATGCCATCACAGCGCGATCTCCAAAATGGCGCTGGTGAACAGTGTTGCATCAAGTTTGGCACGACAATGTTCACGAGTGTCAAGAGATGGTGGTTGATTTTTTTATATTTATATATTTTTTTTGTTTTCCTTTTTTTCTTTTTATAATAATAAATTTAATTATAATGAAAGAAATTATAAGTATATTTATTTAATTTGATTTAATATTATATTTTACTAATTTTAACATTAACTTAAATTAAAACTAATATTATTTCAATTTTTTCTAGTTATTTTTATTTACTTTATTATATTATTTTATATTATTTATTTTTACTATTTTATACTTATTTTTGTTCTCTATTTTTTAATAAATGTGTTTTTGTATATGTATTTTTAATTTAATATATTTTTATATTTTTAAATTTATTTAAAATGCAGTATTTTGAGTATTTATAAGAAATAAAAAAGAATATATTAGAAATATATTTTTTTTAAATTAAACAAATAGAGTAAATAGATTGGAGAAAAAGTTACTGCTTCGTGTTGAAATAACTTTCAAATAGAATAAGAAATACAGTAAGGGTTGGAGATAGCCTTGGGAGTCTCTACAATAATTTCATTGCCATTTCAGCTCGAATTTCTACTAGATTTGTGTGTAGATGTGTTTTGTGAACATTTGAAGGGGCTAGAACTTGAGTTCTAGAATGTCAACGTAAATTTGGAGACATTTTTGAAAATCAAACATGGAACAAGTATCTGTCATGGCAAAGATAGAAGATGATGGAAGAACTCTAATAGCAAATTACTGAAGAACAACTGAACAAGAAAAAGAGGGAGAGAGAAGAAAATTAGAAGAGAATAGAAGAATGGAAACCAATGACATTAAGAAGAGAAAAAGGCTAATTAATAAGAAACATTATATTATTTCTAATGTGCCCACTTTGACTATTTGACAAAATTAATTGCACAACAGGGACATAACAAGATGGAAAAAAGAGAAAAGGAATTAAAATAAATAATTGATCTCATAATGGGATAAGGTACTTTAAATAATAATAATAATAATAGCAAAATAATACCAGTTTATATTAATGATAATAAATAATTGTGCTCGTAAACTAATAGTTTATATTAACCTGATATGCATTATTATTTGAGAAAAGCGTGGCTTGTGGTTTGTGGTGAAGAGCCTGACCTTTCAAGATCACATGTGAACTAACACCACTAGCAGAGGGAGCAGTTTCAGCTTGGTTATGACCTCTTTTGACCTGGCGGACTCTCATTTCACACTACTTTTCAAACAATCCTGTGAGTCTTGTCGTTAATTATTAAAAATGGTAAAAGATGATTTTCTTACCTTCTAACTTTAATTTGAATAGCTGGTAAAAAATTAAAATAATGTTAAAAAAATTGTGCATTAACCAAATGGTTAAGTTACATCTTCTTAATCTTTTTGGGTCATATGTATAGGAAGATATTCATACATTATTTTATGAGAGATCATTATTTTATTTTATTTTTTTTAGTTCTAAAGGTTGTAAATCCCAATTTTGTTGTATTGTGATTATATTATTCTATTATACTTCTTTTTATTATATTATAATTACAAACCTGAATATAATTAATTTAAATAAGATGTTGTTTATGTAAACCCATATTCAGCATATTTAATAAACAAATTTAAGAGGTTAATCTATTATTATTAAATTATTTATCTGTTTTTTTTTAATAAAAACAAAGTTTTATATTATAAAGGTTTGTTTGACATGTAGAATAGGATATGACTATTTTTAAAGAAATATAAAAGTGCATAGAATTAGAAAAAAAAAATAAGTTAGATAAATTAATTCTACCACTTTGTGTAATTGATTTATTATGTAAATGTAAAATAAATAAGTAATCTCAATCTTATTTTCTTTTAAACTCATTGTAACCAAATATAAACTTAGAATTAAAAAAAAAATCATTTCATCTAATAAGATATGTCAAACAACTTCTAATATTATAATTTCTTTTTTGGGTCCACGACTAAGATATCTATCGTTGAAGTTGGTTGGCTTCTAGGCACCTTAAAGGGTGGGACAACTGATCAAAAAATTTAAGACTACTTTATAGCCAAAGGCATAATTGAACTCCTTAGCTTTTGGTTAAGGATGAATGAATTCATGCCTCTTACCCACAGCCTGATTTCAAACACTATAATTTTAATACACAACATAAATTATTAAAAAGTTTTCAAGCATAAAATTAATTTTAACTTAAATTTTTTTTTTTACTTTTTTAAGGTATAATGTGATCTGTCCTTATTACGGGAGAATTAGTTACACAAGTCCTTGATTAGAGTGCACTGGCTGAATTGTATGTTCTTATTCCAAACGCGTGACGCCATTTTTCCATTTCCACCCGCAGGTGCCCCATGTCGGTCCCTATCTGTGGGTCACGTGCCTGGTCCACACACCCTCTGAACCTAGAACTTTTTAACTCGACCTTTTTAAGTTTGTACGAACAATTGGCCTGTTCACATGACCAACGAGGCAACCACGAAAACCTCCGTCGCGTCCAGCAACAGATTCCTGAAAAAACCCACTTTTTAAATCTGATTAATTTTTTATATCTCATTAACATATAGTAAAATATTGAATATTGATTACAGCTAAATGGACGCCATATATATAAATATATATATATATATATATAAAAGCAACAAGAACATACCAATACTCATTTTTACTTCATGCATTTATCGTAAATAGTAATATTTCAAATTTTATCGCTAATAGTTAATAAATGTATACGACAAAAAATTTACTCGAATAAGATAATATTCAAATTCAATTTCTATGTATTGGCATTTGATTACATTCGACAAAATCTAAAATAAAAACAAAATTAAGAATAACTTACTTTTAATATATTACAAAATACACTTTTTTTTCTTTACAAATAAAAGTAAAAAAAAAAAGTTTTCAGAATCTTTTAAAGGAATAAGATTAACATGTCTAAAAAGAATATAATATTTTATTATATCTAAAATGAGATATAAAAAATTAATAAGGCGAAAAAAGATTTTTTTTAAGGAATCTTTTTTCCATATTCCTGCGGGCTAAACGCGAATGTATGTTTTGGATCAGGAGGTCTAACTTCTGACCTTGCGATTGTGACACGTTGCGCATGAAACGGTTTGGAGCTGGTTAACTTTAGAATCTCCGGCACATGTGATCGAGAGCTCAGCGCACAAACCGTGCAAGTTAGCGATAAAGCCATAACGCCAGTCTTTCTTCTTGTAGCTGTTCTTCCCACCCAGAAAACACGCTGGCTGTTCCTCTTTGATTCTGTTTTCTGTTCATGTGCATCTTCTTGTGTAAATGAACGAAAAGAAGATCTAACGTCATTTGTGTCTCAGTGATCAGTTTCAAGAAAGATTAAGACCTGATCATAATTACGCTATGATTAGCCGGATAATTCTCCTGCGAACGTTAGAGGGTCCCGGTTCTACAAAGTTTCCACACCTCACATCCCCACCGCACCTTCCAATTTCCTTTCATCGCTTCAAAACACCACATCGACTTATAAAGAATTCAAGAAAATCTGTTGAGTTTCTCCTCACTTGCTACGATTCAGGCGTCGCATGTGTGGATCGAAAAAGAAAACCCAGGCGATAGAGCCAAATTCGACAACCCCTCGTAGTTCCCGAACTGATCCCCCGTTTCGATCCAAGAGGACTCCCGAACCTTCTCGAACCCCTAAGAAAACTTCGATTTCCGAACCTTCAACGAGCTACGGGGTTTTCACCACTGGTTCGACATCAGGCACTTCGTCTTCAAGCAGAGCTTCCCTCGCTAGTCTCCGCAGTTCTCTACTGGAAAATCCTCACATCTACGATTTCTCCGAAATCCGAAAGGCTACGAACAATTTCCTCACGAAACGGTTTTCGACTTCGTCTTCGACTTCGTCCTGGCGATGCCAGATCCGCAGCAAGGAGGTCATCGTCATCCAGCGCCGGTTCCGGCGATCGATAGAGACGTCGGAGCTGCGAGAACTGCTCTCAGTGATCTGTAAAGGCCACCACAGCACTATCATCAAGCTCCTCGGCGCTTCCGTCTCCGGTAATAACATCTACCTCGTTTACGAGTTTGTGAATGGCGCTAACCTCGCTGTCTGTCTTCGAAACCCTAAAACACCTGATTACACGATTTTGTCGAATTGGATGTCGAGAATGCAAATCGCGACGGATCTAGCGCAAGGTTTGGAGTACATTCACCATTATACGGGGTTAAATCTCAGCCTTGTTCATAATCACATCAAGAGCACGAGCGTGATCGTTACGGAAGATCCTCTCAGGGCGAAGATATGCCATTTCGGAACATCGGAGCTCTGCGGAGAGATCACTGGACATGCTAAGAAACAACATCAAGAAGAACAAAAGCAGAATAAAGGAGAGATAACAGAGGAACCCGACGATCAATCCTCCGCGACGCCATTGCCGCAACTTAGACGATCCGACAGCCGAGCGATGAGATTGCAAGGGACGAGAGGCTACATGTCGCCGGAGTTCCAATCGGACGGCATTGGGACACAGAAATCAGACGTGTACGCGTTCGGCGTAGTGATCTTGGAGCTGCTTTCCGGCGAAGAGCCGTTGAAGTACCGGTTGAACGACGAGACCGGAGAGTTCAGTAGGGTTTCGGTGATCCAAACTGCGAGCTTAGCGGTGGGGTCCGGGGATACGTGGGGGCTTCGGAGATGGGTAGACCGGAGATTGAGGGACTCGTACCCTGTAGAGGTTGCGGAGAAGTTGACACGTTTAGCCCTGGAGTGTGTCGACGTGGAGCCACAGAGAAGACCAGATATGAGACACGTGGCGGGAGTGATTTCGAAGTTGTTATTGGAGTCGAAAACCTGGGTAGAGAAGATGGGGGCTATGCCTGACTTCACGATTTCGCTGGGGCCTCGGTGAGTTGTGTAAATTGTATTCTTCGTTAACGATGCTCATGGAAAATTTGAGAAAAGTTGGGATTGGTGTAGCGTTTTTAATTGATTTTTTAAAAATAAATATACACTACATATTTTATCTGTCTTTATAATTGACGAGAATGCGTCCATTTTGAGATTGAGACGCAACTGTATATTTTAATTTTATGGAATAAAAATGACATTGTTGGAGATTACAAAGATTCCAAATAGTCTAATGGGAAGAAATGCTTTTCTATTAAAATAAAATTTTAGATCATTTTCACCGTACAATGGTTTTTGGTAAGTCTATAGCAGTGAATTTTAAACGAGTAATTGTTTATTTTAATTGAGAGGATCACCTGTAATATATTATCTGCCTATAGTACTGTATCCAATTAGGTCTTTTAAATGTTTTAAAACTGTGCAACTCAACAAATATTTTTAAATTATGTGCATCTATAAGGAGATTAAGAAAACTTGATGTTAGTTCCCAAAAAAAAAAAAAATCAAAAAGCCTTTAGTTGTATTTTTTTCTTTAATAGTTTAAATGTTGTAATTGTATAAATATATATTATAAAATTAATGTAGCTTTGTCAGATACATGTCGACATATAAAGGAAAAACATTAAAAATTAAAAATTGAAAGTTGCGTTATAAGTGCTTGATGACATAGGTGTTACTTAGTAAATGAGTGCTGGATGACATCTGGGTGACTGGTAAATGAGTTTGAGCTTGACTTGATGTGTACTACGGCATTTGATCACTTTGTGGTGACAGAGAAAAATCAGAAACCAGTGCATCATTAGATGCACGCAAGTATACAAGCATTATAGCTCTGTTTGATGCACAGAACCTGATAAAATTAATGAGATAGAATGAATTAGGATAAAATATAAAAAATTTAAAAAATTATTTTTTACTATTAACATGAAGTAAGTGATATAGTCTAAGATTAATTTTTATTATCTTATATCATTCTAATTTTCCGTACCATACATGCGATTCATCAAAATCAACTTCGAATGGCTAGTCAAACAAAAAGATAAACTTTCCATTCACAAAAACACATTGAACTAGATTGTCCAAGCAATAAAGTACAATTTGAAAAAAAAAAAAAGAGGGGGGGAGGGGCCCGCAAAAATTTGCTTGTAAAAGGAAGTCCTTAAAAAAAATTAAAAAGAAAATAAAATTATACAAAAAAAAAAAAAAAAAAAAAAGAAAGAAAGAAAGAAAGATTGTGAGTCCTGACCTAAGTAAGAGCCGCCTATTCTTCTTCTTGTTCTCAATCGAGGAATACATTACAAGACACATTAACGAGGCGCCAAAGAGACAGTGAAGTCAGTCGGTGCGCTCGCCCTCTCGCACCACAATCTCGACTCCAGAAAAAATTTCGAAAACTTCCCCGCCACGCGTCTCATATCCGGCCTCTTATCCGGTTCCAAGTGGCAGCAATCCAGAGCCAATCGTGTTATCTTCTCAACAACCTCAACGGGAAAAGAATCCTTCAACCTTCTATCCATCCATCTTCGTATCCTGCCCGGTTCACTCGATTCAATAGCTTCCGTCGCAGTTTCGATCAAAGAAACACTGGCCACCTCTCCCTGCTGTTCATCAAGCTTGAACTTCAAAGGCTCTTCTCCTGACAAAAGCTCTAAGATCACGACGCCGAAAGCGTAGACATCGGATTTCTGAGTTGGTATCCCCTCCGATTTGAGCTCCGGCGACATGTATCCGACCGTTCCATGAACTTTGACATCACGAGTTACTGAGGAATCATCTGATGCTTTTGTCGCTTTGATTTCGGTGATTTCTCGATTTTGCTGCTGCTGATAATGAGGATGTCTCGTAATCTCGCCGCAGAGCTCGGCAGTTCCAAAATGGCAGATTCTCGCGTTGAAAAAAGGTTCGATGACGATCACGCTGGAGGTATCGATGTAGTTGTGAACGGAACTGAGCTTCAGCCCTGTGTAGTGGTGAATGTACTCGAGTCCCTGAGCGATGTCCGTGGCGATCTGCATTCTCGACATCCAGCTTGACAAGACTGTGAAGTTGTAGTTGTTCGGATTTCTGAGACAATGAGCAAGGCTAGCGCCGTTCACGTACTCGTAGACGAGGAAGATGTTGTTGTCAGAGATGGAAGCGCCGAGGAGCTTAACCAGACTTGTGTGATGGCTCTTGCAGATCACTGACAGAAGTTCCCGGAGCTCCGGTGTTTCGATCGACCGACGCGATTTCCTCTGGAAAACTATAGCGTCCTTGCCGCGGATAGAGCATCTCCAAGCGGACGACAAAGACGAGGATGAGAACCTTTTTGCGAGGAAATTGTTGGTGGCTTGGAGGATTTCGGAAAAATCGTAGATGTTAGGGTTTTCCGGAAGCGATGCGCGGAGGCTAGAGAGAGAGGTTTTACTTGAAGCTGACGTTCTTGAAGAATCTCTGTATGTCGAAGTTGTCGTGAAGCTTCCATAGCTCGTTGATGGATAGGATGTGGAAGGCTTCGGCTTTGGAGATAGATCCGATGAAGAGGGCTTCTTTGTTTGAGACAATTCCGGCGATGCCGTTTCTCGTGTTCTTGAAATTTCTGATAATTTTGCGGTCCGGCTAGATCTGTCACTTCGAGGTCTTGAAATTGAATCCATAGTTCTGGTGCTCTGTTTCGATTTGCACATACGTGTGAGGCGCTGTGATGAAATGGAATTGCTAAAGAAATCACTAATGGCTTTTCAGGTTGTGTGTTTTGTTATACTAGCGATTGGCAACATGAGTACGAAAAATGGGAGCAGTTGTTTCCTCTAACCTACGCGGTAACCAGCGGAGCATTGTAGCGAGCGGCATGGTGATTGGTGAGACAGGCAAAAAGTGCTAGTGAGCGACAAAAAGGCCGTTTGGAACGCCGTTACTCCCCTCGTGTTGCTAACATGCTCCGGGTGATGCGTGACAGGTACATGTTGCACAAACGGGTGATATTGATAGGAGTTGATTAGTCTATTATTATTATTATTTTCGTTACTACTGCTACTAAGCCTGCTACGCATATATATCAAAACTCAAAAGCTTAAAACTTTCTTAAAATAATTTGTAATATGCCAGTCTTGTTGATGTATTTACAATTAAAACAATGCTGAAATAATTTTTAAAGTTATTTTTTTATTGCTGCAAGCTGCAATATCATATTTTTATTATTATATAAAAAGTTACATATTTTTAGAGGTATATTATTTTTCTATTTAATGATACTAAGTTTTGTAATGGTACAAATATGCACTTTTAACATTTTTTTTTCCAAATATCAGATGAATAACAATTAATATGCATATAACAATCAAACTGTGTTTATAGAAAAATTGGAACAATTAAATTAATACTTTTTAATAAATATGACATACATATCTAAAGCATGTATTAGATATAAGAGGATTAAAAATAAAATAATGTAATGTTTGATTTAAAATAAGATAATTATAAAATAAAAGAAAAATAATAATTAAAGAAAAGAAAAACAAGAGTAAAAATTTAAAAATAATGAGATTCAGTAATCTTACCATTTTTGGTGCAACACAGGATAAAAGAATGGACCTAAGATAAATTTTACTGTTATACTGTATTAATTAAAATTTAATTTAATCTTATCCTCTCTCTCATGTGCCAAACGGTCCCTTAATTGCTTACCTCTTTATACACAAGACAAATAAAATATGTTGTGCTGTCATTTGCGGCTAAACAGGTTTTCCAATTACCCAAAACTTATTGGTAAAATAATGACAATAATTAGAGTTGTATTATATATTTTAATGTATATATTTATTTATTTAACGATTATAAGTATTATAATTATATTAAAAAAATAGAATTACAACATTGAATGTAGCACTTTCTAATAAACAAATAACATTGACAAATAAAGCAAGAATATAACCCTATTATTGCTAATAATTAATTAATATAAAATAAAAGGGCATTTTATAATAATTAAGATGGCATTATGCATTGAGCAAGCAAGCAAATGATATACACACAAAATCACCATGAGGACAATGTCATTTTTTATTTATGTAACGCATTTTTAATTTATACTGATAGAATTCTAGTCGTACTAGAATTATACTATAATCTAGATTATCTGATTGAGTCAATTTGATGATTTAGGATAAGGTCCAATTAGATAATGATTTAGGATAAGATCCAATTAGATATTGGATAAAGTCCAATTAGGTTACCTGATAATCTAGAAGTCTACAGAGTTTAGGAAATGTGTTCTATAAATAGACCCCATGGGTTTATTATGTAATCAATTCAATTCAGTTTAGAGCAATAAAGTTTGAGTGAGGTATTTTATTCCAACAGTGGTATCAGAGCGAAAGATCCACGTTAAGTGTCGTGTTGCTGCAAACAGAAAATCACGAAAGTTATTTCGTGCTACATTGCTGATCCTCTTCTTACTCCTCTTTCCACGTTACTGCAAACGGAAAGAAGAAGAGTGTTGGCGAAAGAAGAAAGGAAGAACGCAGAGAGTGCATTGGAAACTTTTCCTTTACTGCAAGAAAAAAAAAAAAAAACTCTGTATTGCTGCAAACTGAAAAAGGGAAGCAACAACGTGCTGCATTGCACTATTGCGGAAAGGAAAATTCGCTGCTTATTGTTCCAGATCACTGCATCGATTCTGCATTGGTTCGATCGTGCAATCGTTGCTGCAAGATTTCTCTGTGATCGCTGCCAACCAGAAGCGCAAAGAAAAGAGGAAGAAAATGCTGCCACGCTCCTCTGCTGCCATTGCTCTGCGTCATCATTGGAAGTCCCTGCTGCTGTCCACCATTGTTGAGAACTTCTTGCTCCTCTTTCCTTTGCTGCAAACTGAAAGACCCAGAAATTAAACAAAGAAAGAAGAAGAAGACGCGCGGAGCAGACAAACAACAGGGAAAAACCATCTCTGCTCGCCGTCGCTGGTGCTGCATTCCGATTGTTCTATTGCCGAAATCAGTGCTGCAATCTCTTTGTTCTCCGCCCCTGCGATTTGATCCTCCTGCATTGCTGAAAAACCATAAACTTGCAGCAAGCCATATTTTTTCTTTTGCTGTTCTGTGCTGCTGCACACCAGAAAACAGAGAATTCTCTATTGCAGGTCGTTCCTCTGTTTTGCTGCTTCATTGTTGGCTCCAGGTCACCGGGTTGCTGGCTGTTCTTGCTGCCGTTCGCCGCTGAAATAGATTGTAGTTCGCCTCTCATCCGTTGCTGCTTCGTTGCTCTGAAGCTCGCCACCAATAGTTGGACGACCGAAACAGTGAAGTAGAAGAAGACATCCAAGCAAAAAGAAAAGAAAGAAGAAGAAGACCGGCAGAAGAAAAACAAAACAAAAACAAAAAAAAAGGTGCGTTATCTGTTTATTTTTCCAAAAAAAAAAAAAAAAGGTGAGCCCAAAAAAAAAAAAACAAAAAAAAGGTGAGCGAAGAAAAAAAAAAAGGGCTGCATTGAAAAAAAAAATTATGGCTTTGAATATGTGTGTTCCTATCAACCATCGCTTCCTACTTTTGATGAAAAAAAATATGGTAGATGGAGAGAATGCAAATCAAGGAGAAAAAAAAAGAAGAAAAAGAAGAGAAAAAGAAAAAAAAGCTCCGCGAGAAGACAAAAGTAGCTGAGGTATAGCTTAAAGTAAAATAAAAAAACAAGGCACAAGAGGCGAAGAGGAAGAAGAAAGCATGATGGTGCTATGAAGAAAACACGGTAATGCTCTAAAGAAAACACAGTGATGTTTTAACAATGATAGGCCATGGGGCTCAAAGAGATGAAGATTGACTTGAGAATATTACAGGAAGACCTCCATAGTTGCATAAAAGAAAAGGACAAGGATTTCAGATTTACCTAAAATAGAAAGAGG
>JAJIYU010007582.1:0-19052 GCA_030144865.1 Tinospora cordifolia | reverse complement strand
AATTTTGAATAAGTCTTCCGTTGGAATTTTATTTTATTTTAGAGGTTATGAGTTTATTTAATCAACAATGTAATAGTTTACATTACAAAGTTATGTACTTTCTTTTTATGATTAAAGAAGTTGAATTTTCTTTATCTCTAATTGCCTTGATTTTTTTCAAATGATATTTGTATTCTTGAATCTATTCTAAGGCATGAGGTATTGAAAAGTAAAGTGTGTGTCACTTGTAAAGTAACATGACCCAACTTGCCGAATGGTTAAGTCCACTGTCGAATAATGGTGGTTATGTCCAAAACTCAAAAACTGTGGGGGTTGGGGTGTTACATTAGTTCACATGGGTGATGTCCTAAAATACTTGGAATATGAATTAGGCCCTAAGTCCAATGAAACTTAGCATAAGGAATGCCTTTTTACTCAAAGGAGGTATTTTGACAAAGAACATCAAGGGACTTGAAACCCTTTCAGTCAAATTTACAACTATGAACAAAATATTGTTTGAAACACCTAATGATTTGTAAGTGCTTGAAATTGAATGTGTTGTTAATCTAAATTAGTCATTTGGTTCTTTGAAAAAGATCTACTGAGGTTTGTACTCACCCTTCTCTCTTATCTTTTTAGGAAATTAAACACATGATGATACATGCTAAAGATTTAGAATTCTAGTTTTAAGAAAGTTTTCATTTTCTTTCAATGTAAGGGTATGTTGCCCAAGTTTTGAATTAATTATGCTGTAATAGTTTTTTTAATTTAAATTGGAGTTATGTGCTATCTTTTATTAAATTGAATAAAGAATTAGAAAGTTTTCTTTTATCTCTTGTACAATTGCTTTGGTATATGTTACTTAAATGAATAAGGCTTGGGATAATTGAATTAGAAAGTCAAGTTATGTACTTGTAAAGTAACACCAGCTTGACTATCTTGTAATTAAGTCCAATTGAAGTCTCAGGGGTTAGGGTGTTACAATCAATATCTAGTTTATACACTAAAAGCTTTTATTTATGATCCACTATGCTACCTTAACAACAACCTAGTTATACCTAAAGTTTTTCCCAAGATACTACTATGGAATATCTATATTGCCCAACTCCTTTATAGGACTGGTAATTTATAGTCTATACCTAGACTCTAGTATCAATAACTTACTAATTGAGCAATTTTCTGATGAACTAACTGAGCTACTGACTTGGCTCTACGTGAACATTTCACTAGACTAGTACCACCTTTGGTATTAGATTGAACTTTTCTTGGTGAATTATTGACTAAACTCTTCCCAGTGAGCTACTAACTAAACTTTGATACCACTTTTGTAACACCCTGGCTCTTGAATCCTATCACAATCGCTGCTGACTGGGCATATTCATCTCGTCTTGAGACATCATCACATGGTCACTCCCGCTTTCGATGTTCGAGAACTAAGACATTACTTTTTATTCTATTTTCTTTCTCATAACCATCCCAATAAAATATTGGAGTGTAAAAACATAAAGAATAATATCATGCATGATTAAATATGGTGATGACATATCAACTAGAAGTAATATGATCAAACTCATAAAGAAATAACATACTCTAACCTTGTGGCCTAAGTTCAAATGAGTCATTAAACCAACTCATGGCCCCATTACCGAAGTCAATGAATAAATCAACCAAACAAAAATTAATTGTGGATCCCATGCCTTACAACTGTAAACAAATGGTAAACTTCTACTCTTTTACAATCTCAAGAGTGGATTGTATGAAACTACTCCAAGGTATCCATTTACTTGACTGTGAGCAAGTATCTTCAGTAATTACCTGAAAAATAGATTAGTGGGGTGAGCTCAAGAGCCAAGTGGATCAGGTACAACACATCTTAAACATTATTAAAATCAAGGATATAAAACATGCAAGCACTTATAAATCATTAAGCATTTCAGACATTTCATTTGTTTAGGTTAACGTTAAGATCAAAATGAATCTCCTCAATATTCCCTTGTGTGCGAACTCTCGGAAGTAATGCCCAAAGGCCAATTTCTCATCATGACACAACCTTAGGAATGAGTTCTCTTTCAATCCTCAGTACCATCTCAATTATTGCCACAACAGCATGGAGACCCACCTAGGGGTGGAGAAAAACCCACGATGATACCAAACTACTGCCAAAGTACTGTATCATCGCCCTGTATATGGTTAGGATCTTAACTATCTTTATTTAGTGACCACCAGCACGTGCAATTAATCTCAACATAACAATTTATGTGAGCATAAGGACATGCTAACAAATTATTAATCATGCTATAGTAACTTAGATCATGTCAGGCAATTAATTTCATACGTGGCATATTACTGATGTAATATTGAATAACAGAATTCACATAACATGTTGTCTAAGTAGGAAAGCAATCATGCAATCAAGTATCCAAACATTCCAAGCATGCTTCTAAGATCATAAAGCATTAATCACATGGTCGTGCTTTACGTTCGAGACAAAAATAATATTTAGGAAAAAGTATAGTCATTTCCATCTATTTTTTGCTCCTCGTGTTCTAACATTTGTTTCGATGGTTACAAATCCTTAACCTGAGGGGTTTAATATCATAGTTGTATATAATCTACATCAGTATAAGCATTCATTGTGTTTCTAACCTATAGAGCGATGATTCTCTAAGCTTTAGTTATTAAACATAATAATTTACTAATCTTTAAAACATAGTCAAATATTGCCCTACTCTGTATGTTAATGGTCATAATCGTCATACATTATTGAAATTTCCTTTTGAGTACTGCGGTATAGGGATGGTACTATGGTGGTTGAGATTCCATGCACAAAAGGTCAGAAAAACAAAATGGTCATCACGTTCACAGTGCACTACTACATTTAGTATCGCAGTAGTCACATGATCTCCAAAACTCACACTTGGTGGTATATTCCTCGTTTCTCCCATGCATGGGATGTCACTGTATCATGTTATAGATCTAAAACACATAATATTCATGGTAGAGGAATATTATACCTTGTAGTTTGTCGTTTCTCTTCCAATTGTTTCACGTTCATCACACTAGAATGTTATAAACGCGTTTTGGATCTGTAAGAAATAGAAGATATGCGTGAAACCTCAAACATTGTTAAGATAGTATTGTTTTACATATAAAACTAGTTCCTTACCTCTGTAATCTCTCATAATGGCATGACTATTCGAAGCATTCACTATTTTCACAGTTTTCTTCCTATACATTTGTAGGATAGTTAGAAGAGGTTTGGAACTTGGTGAATCTTGTTGAAGCACAAGATGATGCATTTAGGGTTTTTTGTGCTCATAATCTATAGATACCCAACACCTAGAATTTTCATATCTGATCTTCAATCGCAATACCGCAGTATCACATCCTAGTATTGCAGTATTGGGATTGTTTCTAATAGTAGGACCACGTCTCAACAATGCAGTACCATGTCTTTTATCAAATTCCTGAGTTTTTTAATCGTAGTAGCGCGATATCGTGTTCTCAATACCGCAGCACCACTTTAGCGTCCAAAATCATGAAAATCAATTGCAGTACCATTGTGCCCAACCTAGTACTGCAGTCCCCACACGAAAAGCCCATTTTCAAGAATCTGCGACACACTACCGTAGTACCCAAACCGGTACTGTGGTAGTTGCATAGATTCATTTTTTTTAATCCCTATTCTTTTTAGTGTATTATAGCGATGCTATTCTGAGTACAATTGCACGGCCAAAAAGTGATGTAAAGTTGCTTTAAAGAATGTAAGTTCGAAATAAATGTTTTTTTTTACAATTGTATAGATATGTGAAAGATATGTATTATGCTTATTGATAAATTTAAATTATATATATATAATGCTAGATAAAAATTTACAAGTTTCAAAAAACCCATGGATTAAAAGTAAAGGAGAAATAATATCAAAATTTATATTGTTAAATTTTTTATCTTTTTTTTACAATTATATAATTGGAGTCTGAGTTTTGAATTTTTTATATCATTCTTTATATTTTATAATATTTATTTATTAGTACTATTGTTTTTTAGTATCAGTTTTAAAAACTTTATATATATATATATATATATTTGATTGATGCATTTGCATGGGGAGCTTAAAGATTAAAGAGATGTTGGTGCATGTGAAACTTTTTATAATTTTTAAAAGTTTGTCTATCAATATTTGTTACACGAACATTAATAGTTTTAGGCTTTTTGTTAGTTTTTATTAGCATTTAAATTATGGGTTTTTTCAGTGTGCATTTTTAGAATATTAGTGGATACTTTTGTTAGAAATGGTATAGGATTGACATTTTTATAAATTTAATTTTTTAGATGAGAAATATAATTATGATGTAAATAGGTTTGTGTGCCTGTTGTGTATTAATAAAAATAATCACAAGTTTTCAATGACATTGGTTACTTGTTTTAGTTAATATATGATAACAATTTATTATAATAATAAAATAGTTTAATGACATTTATTAGTTGTCTTGATAAATTTTATAATGACACATCAACAATGTAATTAAATATTCTTTGATAACATCTTTAAAATATTTTTAAATATTTTTGAACAATGTTTTACAAATGTTGTAAATAATTTTTTTAATAATATTTGGTGATTATTTTGAGATATTATATGATGACAACTTAATAATGTAATTAAAACACGTTTTAGTGACATGTACGAGGTGTCATGATGCACTTAATAATGATATATCCAAAGTGTTGTTAAACGTATTTATCCTTATTATTATATATTCATCGTTTTCAATGACACCTACATACCCAACATATCAAAAACATCATCATATGTTTATCTTGACACTTATTACATGTTATTATATAGCTAATTTCTTGTAGTCAATATAAAAATTAATCTCACATATTAAAAATATGCCTTTAAGCTCTTACCTTCGAAGCACTTATTTCATTGATCTTCAAGATATTTTCATCAAGATCGTGATCGTGCAGATAACATGTTCTAAATCTAACAAGAAGTAATTAGAAAATGCAAAAATATATATATATATATATCTCAAAAAAAAAAAGAATTATTCAAGAATACTAGAGAGAGGCGAGAATTTCAAAAGATTTTGGGGCATGGGAGTTACATTAACCATAATGAAAACATTTAATTAATCCTATTAAGTTGGACATTAAGGGAAATTATATAATTATTATATGTTATTTATATATTATACAAATTAATAAAAATTAAATATATATAAAATATACTATTACTATATATGTGTCAAAAATATATAATTAATAAAAACTTAATATCAAAAAAATCACATTTTGTAAATAGAGATCTATATATTATACAAATATTTGTTATCCATATCTTATATGAATACAAAAGATATACAGTTGTTTTTAAAAATATATATTATTTTTATTTTTTAATCTTTTTTTTGAGTTAAAATGAGGTAAAAGAGGGCAAAATTGTAGAGTTATTATTGCCCACACTAAGGGTTTGTTGTCATTGTCGTCGGAGGACTGCAAATTGATGAAATCTTTTTTTTCTTTTTTAAGTTTTTTCTTCTTTTTCTTTCTTCTGCCTTTTTTTTCTTTATTCTTTCTTATTGTTCTTCTTCTTCTTTTATGTCGACCTTGCACAAAGCTTTAGCAAATTAAGATCTCTTATATCACAGCTAAATTAATAATAAAAATCACATTCTAAAGTAATTTAGTTCATCTATACAGCATTGAGAGAATATAAATATAAGATATATGTGCGATTTCTAAGACCAACCTTTCTTTTGAATATGATGATGAGAGAATATATTTTTTGTGAATATTTATTAAAATATGATAGATAATAAATATTTTAAATTTTAACAAATATTTATAAAAGATTTTAATAAAAATCTCATGTTGTTTGTAATTTCCTATAAATGCAAACTATTAAGGTTTATACTGATGATATGCCGAAGCGATATCGATGGCATACCGCCAAGGCTCTATTTTGTTATACAACACTCCATTCTGATAGTATACTGAGGCGATAACGATGGTATATCAACACTCTATTTTGTTATACCACCGCACTCTATTTCGATATTATACCAAGGCGACCGATATTATATCGAAGCTATTTTTCATTATACTGTGTTATACCGTGCACTCTGTTGCGATATTATACTGAGGCGATACAAAAGTTATACCAATGTTGTACTAATGCTATGTTTTGTTACTCTATTTTCTGGTGGTTAGAGTTTTTGTTAGTATACAATAGATGTTCCTTTGTTAACCAGTCTTATCTGTACCATATAAATAGGGAAGTTGTATTCTGATTCGATTATCTTTGAAATGAGAAAACATTATGTTCCATTATGTGACGACCCATGTTTCGATGTACAAAAATTTTTGGGTTTGATAAATATATTTTCGGGAATTTTAAATGAAATAAATGAACTATCCTTAATTCTTCCCAATTTCGAATTTATTTTTGGAGAAAATTAAAATAATGGGGAAAAATATGATTTTGAGGAAAAATATGATTTTGTGGAATAAGTGTTCCTTGAGAGAAATAATTTTTGGGATGAATTATTGAATTTTTGGAATAATTATAAAATTTTTAGAGAAATTTATGGAATTTTTGGAAGAAAAATGTAATTTTTTATGGATTATTCAATTTTTGAGAAAATAATTGTGTAAGTAATGGAAATGATGCATAATTGTAGATTTTGATAAGAAATGATGGATATAATGATTTTTAATGATTTAAAAAAAAAGTATAAATTTTCAAATATATATATGTAGGTGTAAGGAGATGAGTATAACACAATGAAAAAAAAAGAGGTATTAGGGGGCCTGGGACCCAGGCGTTGGGCCTGGTCAGCCCAAGCCCCAACGGAACAAACCAAGCCCGCATGGGCTAGAAGCCCGCGAGGGCTCTGGCTAAGAAACCTGGGCTCGAGTGCCTAGTGCCCAGGCCTGGCGCGTGGGCCGGCCCATGCGCCCCCCAGAACCCAGCCCCCTATTATTTTTGTCTCCTTGTGCATTTTGAGCTGTTGGATTTTTTGGTGATTTTTTTACTGCTAAACCCTGGAAGTCCATGGTTTTGCCATCAATTCATAGCCTCAAATGCGGCCAATGAATGATGCCAACTGGGCATCCAGCATGGAGCTTGGGAGCCACCTAGATGGCCACATGTCACCCCAATTTGCCATGCAAACACACCCCATGCAACAAAAGAATCACACTTGAGTTGAAATTCCAGAACTTCCAGTTGTTGTAGCCATCTTCATGAACTTTTATCTCCCTCATTTCTTAGCCAAATCCTCTAAATCTTTGCTTATTTTGAAGCTCATACTACCCTCTACGAAGTCCCAGAAGTTGTTTGTTGAATCTTGGAACCATTTGAAGTTGAAACCGCTGAAAAAAGGGGTTGACCATCATGTTCAAACCCAAAAAACAAAAAAATCTGTATTACATCAATCTTTGGTGCTTGGGTTGCCAGGTCGTTTCAAGTCCATTCTAGAGGTAAAACCCCTCTTCTTCTTCCTTATTTCGTTTACTTTTGTATAAGTGGTGGGAATGAAATACTCAAGCCTCAAACCTATTTTATAAGGCTATGAAATAGCTATCTGACTAACTATTTTAATAGTTTTTACAGGAAAATTAACTCTATGACCAGATTGAAGGTAGTATTTAGGGTACTTAGAGGTGTCTGATTAGACCAAGACTAGAGGTGTTTCGAACCCCATACTTGGGACTACAAAAAGGTAAAAGCCTCAAACCAAAAGCCTCTGTGGTTTAGATTTTGTATACTTGGAAACATGCCTTATTAGTTATGTGTTATGCACTTAGAAAAATTTTCAGAACATTCTCATACACACCATGTTTTGGACTAAAGTTTGGGAGCAAATATGATTAGGGTTGATTGCTGTTTTGAGTAAGACTTCTTTAATCAAAATTTTAGGGTCTAAACTCTTGCAAAAACAGCAAGGGATAGCCTCGGATTAGTGTTGGATATTAGAGTAAATAAGTACTCAAAAACCATAGGGGATTTAATCATACAATAATCTGTTACATAAACAGAAAAGTAGGGGATTAGTTGACTAACCAAATGAAGGAAATTTGAGCTAAAATTTTTTGAAGAGGTCCTTGGATATGTCAATAGTATATGAACCAAATTTCAGGGCATTCTGAATTTGGAAATTAGGTTAACTAATTCACTAAGTGACTGCCTATCACAGGGTACATAGGATTTTTACAGTCTCTGTTAGTACACTTAAAAACCCTAGTACATGGTGTCTAAAAATTGTGAAATAAAATTCTGGTAACTTTTTGGAAGAAATAGATCAAATCTGAAAATTTTTATGTAAATCCAACAGTTGGATTGATCACAGGAAATTTGAAAATTTTATTGATAGGGAGTGTGAACCTAGAAGTCCCTGTGATTCAGCTGAAACTTCTGAGATTAAATTAAATGGCCAAATCTTAGTAGATTGAGCAGAAATTTGGTGGAGAAAATCGTACGTATGTCCAGATTATGTCTACCAAATTTTAGAGTATTCTAATATGGATAAGTGGGTCAAATTAGCCAAACAGTCACTGCCTACCACTTAGAATCCGAGAACACACAGTTCCTGATATCTCCGTCAAAAACACTATCATATGAAGTCCTAAATTCATGATTTAAAATTCTAGAGAAGGTATAAGGAGTATAAAATAGACTTGTTAATTTTGGTGCAAATCCAATGTACGGATTGCACGCAAAAAAATCGGCAAGCTCGTTGCGTAAAAGAGCAAATAACCCAAAATTTGACTAAGTGTTGGGTTTTGAGATTTTGAACAAATTTTGACCTAATTGGCCCATTTTGACCCAATTTGGGCACAAATTGACCAACAGTGACTAAAATGACTACATTGACCATATTTGACCAGAGTTGACCGAGTTTGAGCGATGGACCAAAACGGCTCAGGTCGATCGAAACTGAGTAGCGACAGTGACATTAGAGATTAGGCCACTACATGAATAGAACTGAGATTGAGTTTAATTGATGTAGATTCGAGAGAATAATACGAGACTGGGTCAGTTATCTATGGGACATTAGTACGCAAGACCTGAGGTGAGTAGTTTGATTTAAGTGTTTTCTATAACTTTTATTCCTTGCATAAAACTTGTATGAAATAACATGGTTTAAATAGTTTCACATGATTTAGATACATCTGATTGATTTCAAGATGTGTAAATGCACACTGATAGTGAGACCATAGGCTCGAGGGCTAAGTGTCGAGGTCTGGGTACTTAATGTGATTGAGGTTAGACTCGAGGTTAGAACACGAGGTTAACTGTAACACCCCGTAACTTCTGATCATGCCACGTTGCGAGTAGGTATAAAACGAAATAAATAATAACTAATGCAATTCACATAAGCTTATTTTATTTATGGAAAAGAAATCTTTGTGCTGATTAATACATATAAATTAGTACTATATGGTATTGGTAACACACATAATTTTATGGCCAAAAAAAAATAAGTAAATTACAAAATAAAAGGGTAAGGTGTACATAAACTTATAATAAGGATTAATGATTGTCTAGAGAATATAGATATAAAATTTATAACAAGGTTTATAAATACAAGGGTGATTAGCATATATCAAAAAAATAAAAATAAAAAAAGAGATCAAACTATAGATATATTTATAAATTCTAATGAAATTTTATATAAATCAAAAAAAAAAAATTATTTCACGACCAAACCAGAAGGCTCTGGTTTGGCCGTGAACCTGGGAATTGTAGAAAATTGGCGGGGCGATGGTGATCAAAAACTATAGACAAGTGAGGAAGCTGGTTGTGTTGGTGGTGAAAGCAGAGGTACGAGAGAGAAGAAGATAGAAGAAGAAGGAAAAATAGAAGTTGTTGATGGTGCTCTATGTTATTTGGATGAAGGAACATGAAAGCATGAAGAGTGAAAATAGAGCAACGCTGCTGAGGCAGTTTGCTGCTGCTGCTGCGACTGTTGCTACTGCTGCTACGTCAAAAAAGAAGAACCGAGAAGAGGAAGCTGCTGCTCCGGGATGTTGGTGTGACGAACAGAGGAAACGAAAGGAAGCAGAGCATCTGCTGCTACAGCTGCTGGTAGACGATGAAGATGAGGAACAGCTGCTGCATCGTCACACGAAAAGGGAGCAGAACAGAAGAAGAAAACAGAGAGGGCAATCGAGTGGGGCAGACGGTTGTTGCAGACCGTGAAGAAGACAGGGCAGGGAAGCTGATGAGGAATTGCTCAAGCTGCTACTGTCCCTGCTGCTGAACGAAGAAGAAACCATGCAAGGATGAGGAACTGAAATAGAAAACAAGGGCTACCCTGTTGCTGTCCGTGAGGCAGAGGAACGGGGTGAGCGGTGTGTGTTGAATGGCTGAATGAGAGGAGTGCTGCCGTGAGGTGCGTGATGAGGGAGTGAATGATAGGGGAACGACAAGGAGAAGAAGATGAAGAAGTTGGGTTGCTGTGAACCACGAACAGAGGGAAATGAAACACTACAAAGAAGAGAAACAGAAAATGGGAATTGTGAGCACAAAACCGTGAAGAACAAACGGTAAAGTTTGATTTTATGTGTGTTGGATTTCTGGGCTTCAGACCGTGAGCTGGTTTTTCCTTGTGTTGTTGATCGTGATTAAGATGTAGAAGATCTGCTGTGAAGTTATACTCGGTGTGGGTGTTTGTTTACTGCTACCGCCGAATGAAAAAAAAAGAAACATGAAGAAGGAAGATGTGTTTTGTTGATTTAAATTTAGGTGGGTGAAGCGCTTGCTGTCCGGGAAGAATGAATGGAAGAAGAACCACTAGATGTGAGATTGGAGCACGAGGAGTTGGAGCACGGTTGGCCAAGTTGGAGAAGAAGAAAAATTTTGATTTCATCTTGAGATCTAAGGATTAAATTTTGGGTTGTGGGTATCGTTGCCCTGATTTGGTGTAAGTATGAGCTGAAACTATAAGGAAAGAAAGCGGACATTACTAGAATTGTAGGCAACAACATTTATCGCGCTGCTGTCGTGTTCTCGCAGAGAAAGAAATGGCAGTAGTCATTCGCGCGAAAAAGACGACTCAAGGTAAAACTTGAACTTTTATTTTTAGATAGTATGAAATTATTTTAAATGATTTTAGATAGGAAAACAAAATGAAATTAAAAATTTAGAAATTGAGGCAAATAGAAATTTAATCATGAAAATTAGTTTAGAAAATTTACTTAATAATTCAAATTAAATAAATTTAATACCAGATTATTTATTTATGACTGAGTATAAGGATTAATTGATTTAATAAAATTAAAGTAATTAATCTTTTAAGTTAGGAGTGAGAAAATAGTTTTCCAACATATTAATAGTTCTATTTAATGTCAGAAATTTAAATATTCAATAATTTAAATTAGTTAAAAATATGAAAAATAACCTTTAAGAGTTGAAAATCTTTGATAAGAAAATAATAAAATCTTAAACCTTGAAACTAAACTTAGAACATTTAGAAGTGTTATTTTGTTCGTAACTAAATTAATCATGATATTAATAAATTATTTAAAATTACGAAAATTCAGTTATCAGATATCTAATGATATGATGAAAGCTTGCAAGTTAATTATTAAAGTTTCAAATTCAAATTAAGAAAATTTAGAGGACTTAGAGGTTATTTTAATTAGAATGTATAAAGTTATAGAATTTAGGAATAATCCAAAAATTAGTTGAGACTAATATTTAGACTCCATAATTAGTTTGGAAATCTTTAAGTTTAAGAATATTTTGAATAAGATCTAATATGATTTAAGAACATAGGAAGTTTATCGATTATTGTATTTCAAATTCTTACCAATAGCTTGAAATGTAATTACGATAATTTTAGTTCTAAATTAAAAGCCTAAGTTAAAAGAATTACAATTTTCCTACAATATAAACACAAAAGTAATGATAGTCTAGGAAATTCGAAGAGCTTAGAAATTGTTTTGTTTTAATTATATGGAATTCTAGAATTAGGAACAACCCAAAGTTAGTTAAAAATTGACATTTAAACTTCATAATAAATTAGAAACAATTTAGGCTTAAAAAGAAAAAAATATGCCTTGGATTAGATTAAATATGAACTAGAGACTTAAAATAATTTATTAAGTATTAAATTTCAGGTTGAACATCTTGGAGTATCGAATAGCTTGAAAGAAAGCAAGGAGCCCTAAAGATCAGCGAAATCAGGTGGGCGTGACTTCCTTGCTCATATGTATTATATGGATTTAAGATTCAAAGCATTTGATTGAATAGTTCTAGTTTATTACAATTTCGTTAGGAAATTGATTGAATTTGTTTGGTCTATGTGAATGATGTGTGATGTATGATGGATTGTTTAATCCATGCGTAATTAGTTCATGACATGATCTTGCATTTGGATTTACTCAAATATGGCATGCATGACGAGGAACATATGCATCTAGATCTTATTGTTTACTCGTGCAACTTATCATGTAAACTTCCATGCATCGTTTGAATTATTTTTCTTGTGTATTATGTGATTATTGGTAGGTTGGAGATTGGTTGTAAAACTAAAGTAAGACAATGGTTTATTAAGAATCCACGTACCGGTGCAATTGTCGAGCCCGAAACGGATCAAGGTGGCATCTCCTATATGTCACCGCTTGAGATTGTCGAGCTACAAGGCGGATCGTAGGTATTCCCACATGGAGTTGACTGTGATAGCTCGAAATCTTTGGGAGACGGTACGAGTCGCAATAAGTACTCTCTCTTAGGCTGTGATACTGATGACATGACTGATTTTAGATGGTTATTGGAACCCTCTAAGATTTGATTGGATCACAGGGAATACCGAGAAGCATCTCAACCCTCTTTCAGTATTAGATTACAACTAAAACCAAATTAATGTTTGAACGCCTAATGTTTGAAAGTGTTTGTAATGTTTTAGATTGGGTTTGTATAATGCATGTAATGTGTAGGAATTATCCACTGGGCTTCCAAGCTCACTCCCACTTTATTTTTCAGGTACATATGGACGTAGAGTATGTTAACTTACATCAGAAGACTCACAGTTTAAGTGGATAGGAGACTTGGAGGTCATGTTTTTTGTATCTTCACTGGATTGTTTTAATTGTATTTACGTTGATTTGAACTTTGAGTTATTTTATCTTTAAATGACTTTTCTTGTTTAACAATTTTGGTTTTAATAATAGCTTTTAAAGTATTTCCGCTGCATTATCTATGATTCATATTGAGAAATCTGGTAAGTATTTTGAGAAATTTTTCTGATGATTTTGTTTTGATAAATATTTACCCAGATATTGACTTGAGAACCAATTGTTATGAGTTTAATTTTGAAGAAAAAGATTTTGACAGAACGAAAAATTTTCAAGTTGCATCTCGATTTTCAACGGACGACGATCCACACGTGAGACAACACGTGAACGGAGGTTCGATTGAAAATTGGGGTGTTACAATTATGGTATCAGATCCCAATATTATGATACACTAGGCTCGATTTGAGTTCACCAAATATGATTTTCACTGGAATGATGATTTTACTGAATTTGATTTTCACTGAAAATGAATTTCATTGGATTTAATTTCACAGAAAAAAATGAAAAATGAATTTTCTTGGATATCATTTTGAAAAAGGGTAGTTTGGGTAAAGATCTAGGTAAGAGTGAAGTGATGCTAGAGTACTTGAGTCACTGATTACAGGTGTGACTTGAATACTAAAGGGTGTTCCCCATAGTTGATCTCTTCTTGAGAAAGGTACCCCTGAAGGTTAATGGCCCTTCTTGGAAGAAGTACCCTGATGGTTTATCGTTGTAGTAGTCCTCATATGGTTGGTGCCTTCTTTGGAAAGAGTGCCCCGATGGGTTGGCCCTATAGAGGTGTTCTTGAGGGTTGGTGTCATTCTTAGAAGGTGCACTGTCCTGATGGTTTGATCCCAACTTCAAGAAGATGTCCTTGAAGGTTACTCGAGAACAAGTCTGATTCGGGAACTATGGCATCACAAGAAACGCAATAGAGTTGAACACCATGACTATAGGTCTAGGTAGAGACCGAGTGTTGTCTCGAAGGCACAGTAGATCATAAATAAATTGAAAGACTTTAGGGCATAGGGTAGAGACTGATAACGTGTTCGAACACACACTTGTTTGATCAGGACCCGAGTTTCGAAGGAGCCTGTATCTCTGGTCTCTATGTAGGATGGGGTGCATAGGGATTTGGGGGTACGGAGGAATCCTGGATTCGGAGAATGACGGACCATGTTTGGTGAGTGATCGATTTCTTTGACTGAACTTGTACACACTATATTGTACCGGGATGGGGCGGTACAGTATGGTGGGGCTTGTGTCGGCCTTAGAGTAAGTCTGCGGATGCACATGTTGCATTGTGCCTGATCAACATGGTGGGACGTGGCAACTGTGGATATCGAGACACTTGCACCATTGTTTGGGTGTAATGCAACTCTGAGTGGAAGTCTGTGTGGAAGGGTGAGTGTGGGATGGGGCACAAGGACCTGGAAGCATAGATGGAAGCTTCAGGATTGTATTATACTAGCGTGTACTATTTGTAAGGTTGTTGGATGATTGTTTGTTATATATGTAGTTTGATTATTTAAGTATTATAACCCAAACTCCAGTACCCAGAGACAGACGAAATGCTGCCAACTTAGAAGCATAAACCCCTAGACAACCGAGACAAATCGAGAACTTAAAGACTATACACCTAGAGTCACCCTAGTACGAAAAACGCGAAAGGGTATAGGTGGAAAAGAAGTAATTAAAGAATGATTTTGAGCCTACAAATTCATGAAAAATGGAAGGGATTTAAGCTTGCTGGGAATTTAAATAGAATATGTTAGGTAATTGCACAATAAGTGTAGTGGCTTGACTTTTGGGTCCTCATGGGAAGGTTGAAGTAAATCAACTTAGAATTTGATTGGTGTGGATCGAGATCTTACGAAATGTGAAGACCCAAAGGAATTTTCATCAGTCAACCATTTGATATATTTGAAGAAAACCCTCAGGCTAGGAAAACTCTTCCTTCTATCCGAGTTGAGCAGATGCTTGAACAAATACAAGCCAAACTTCTTGGAACATCCCAATTCATCCTTTGTCTTATGCTAGAGAGGAAAACATCTACTATATATGGTCTGTGGATGAAGAGAAGTCTAGCTGATGTTGGTATTGTGACTCAATACATTGTTCCAACAAGCTTTAATGATCAATACTTGACAAATGTTCTCCTGAAGATCAATGCCAAACTTGGTGGTCTAAATTCTTTGTTGTCCGTCGAATAACCTCCTTCTAATTCCCAGATCTCCAAGGTTCGAATTGTCACTCTTGGAATGGATGTTTTACATAGTATTTCCGGTCAGTATGATCTACCCTCTATTACTGCAGTAGTTAATTCTAGATAATGACTATTGATCTTTCGGTATGGGGCATATGTAAGAACACAATCGCCCAAGGCTAAAATGATAGAGTAAGATAATTAGATGAGTACCTATTTGAGCCATCTATGCCAGAACTTTTTTCAAAAAGATACAATTGTTCACCACACAAACTGCGAGATTACATGAGGAAGGAAAATGAATATGGTTGAATAGCTCAAGTTCATCCCAAGTGAGAGCATACACCAGACTATTGGTAAGTTCTAAATTCTTTTATGGAAATATCATGAATGTCGCGTATGATACAAGGGTTAGGATATCATAGTCCTTATAACTAAATCACGTCAACGGTTGTGAACTTGTCGTTCTTCTTAGCATTAATTTAGAAAGAAGGCTACGTTCATGATCTTACCACCAGAAATATGACCTACATTATTCCAAAACCATAAATGAAAATTGGAAATGATAGGTTTGAAGCTAAAAGGTGATACCCAGTATAGTTTTGCTCAGTCGTGTGAAAGATTTGAAGAAATTTTAACTGTTCCTTAAAGGATGTTTTCAGAGAAGAAATGAAATTACATCCGGTAGCATTGCAAGGCAATAAATCAAATGTGGGTGGATAAATACGCTAGTTGTGTTCATGAATCTGAGGACTATGATCTTATCGAATATGGAAGGAATCTCGATGTAAGATCAGAGTAGCGCAGCGAAAACGTAGTAGATCAATGGAAAGACGAACTGCTTGACGATACTCATTAACTTGACTCAAATTTCGATGACGAAATTTTATTTAGGGGTAGATTGTAACACCTCGTAACTTTGTGATCATGCCACGTTGTGAGTAAGTATGAAATGAAATAAACAATAAATAATGTAATTCACATAAGCTTATTTTATTTATGGCAAATAAATCTTTGTGCTAATTAATACATATAAATTAGTAATATATGGTATTGGTAATACACATAATTTTATGGCAAAAAAAATGAGTGAATTACAAAATAAAAGGGTAAGGTGTACATAAACTTATAATAAGGATTAATGATTGTCTAGAGAATATAGATATAAAATTTATAACAAGGTTTATAAATAGATTACCATATATAAAAAAAAAAAGAGATCAAACTATAGATATATTTATAAATTCTAATGAAATCTTATATAAATAAAAAAAATTATTTCACGACCAAACTAGAAGGCTCTGGTTTGGCCGTGAACTTGTGAATTGTAGAAAATTGGTGGGGCGGTGGTGATCGAAAACTCTGGACAAGTGAGGAAGCTGGTTGTGTTGGTGGTGAAAACAAAGGAACGAGAGAGAAGAAGACTGAAGAAGAAGGAAAAACAGAAGTTGTTGATGGTGCTCTGTGTTATTTGGATGAAGGAAGACGAAAACATGAAGAGTGAAAATAGAACAACGCTACTGAGGCAGTTTGCTGCTGCTGATGCGACTGTAGCTGCCGCTGCTACGTTAAACAAGAAGAATCGAGAAGAGGAAGTTGCTGCTCTGGGATGTTGGTGTGACGAACAGAGGAAAGGAAAGGAAGTAGAGCATCTGCTGCTGCACCTGCTGCTCGACGATGAAGATGAGGAACAGCTACTGCATCCTCACACGAAAAGGGAGCAGAATAGAAGAAGAAAACAGAGAGGGCAATGGAGTGGGGCAGACGGTTGCTGCAGACCGTAAAGAAGAACAGGGTAGCGAAGCTGATGAAGAATTGCTCAAGCTGCTACTGTTCCTGCTATTGAATGAAGAAGAAACCATGCAAGGATGAAGAACCGAAACAGAAAACAGGGGCTGCCCTATTGCTGTCCGTGAGGCTGAGGAATGGGGTGAGCGGTGTGTGTTGAATGGCTGAATGAGAGGAGTGCTGCCGTGAGGTGCGTTATGAGGGAGTAAATGACAGGGGAACGAAAAGGAGAAGAAGATGAAGAAGCTGGGTTGTTGTGAACCACGAACAGATGGAGATGAAACACTACAAAGAAGAGAAATAGAAAATGGGAATTCTGAGCACAAAATCATGAAGAACAAACGGTAAAGTTTGATTTCATGTGTGCTGGATTTCTGGGCCTGAGACCATGAGTTGGTTTTTCCTTGTGTTGTTGATCGTGATTAAGATGAAGAAGATCTGCTGTGAAGTTATACTCGGTGTGGGAGTTTTTTTACTGCTACCGCCGGATGAAAAAGAAAAAACATGAAGAAGGAAGATATGTTTTGTTGATTTAAATTTAGGTGGGTGAAGCACTTGCTGTCCGGGAAGAATGAATGGAAGAACCACTAGATGTGAGATTGGAGCATGAGGAGTTGGAGCACGGTTGGGCAAGTTGAAGAAGAAGAAAAATTTTGATTTCATCTTGAGATTTGAGGATTAAATTTTGGATTGTGGGTATTGTTGCCCTGATTTGGTGTAAGTATGAGCTAAAGCTGTAACGAAAGAAAGTCGACATTACTGGAATTGTGGGCAACAACGTTTATCCTGCCGCTGTCGTGTGTGCGCGAAGAAAGAAATGGCAGTAGTCGTTCGCGTGAAGAAGAGGACTCGAGGTAAAACTTGAACTTTTATTTTTAGATAGTATGAAATTATTTTAAATGATTTTAGATAAGAAAACAAGATGAAATTAGAAATTTAGAAATTGAGGCAAATAGAAATTTAATCATAAAAACTAGTTTAGAAAATTTACTTAATAATTCAAATTAAATAAATTTAATATCAAATTATTTATTTATGATTGAGTATAAGGATTAATTGATTTAATAAAATTAAAGTAATTAATCTTTTAAGTTAGGAGTGAGAAAATGGTTTTCCAACATATTAATAGTTCTATTTAATGTCAGAAATTTAAATATTCAATAATTTATATTATTTAAAAATATGAAAAATAAACTTTAGGAGTTGAAAATCTTTGATAAGAAAATAATAAAATCTTAAATCTTGAAACTAAACTTGGAACATTTAGAAGTCTTATTTTGTTCGTAACTAAATTAATCATGATATTAATAAATTATTTAAAATTGCAAAAATTCAGTTATTAAAACTCTAATTATATGATGAAAGCTTGCAAGTTAATTATTAAAGTTTCAAATTCAAATTAAGGAAATTTAGAGGACTAAGAGATTATTTTAATTAGAATGTATAAAGTTCTAGAATTTAGGAATAATCCAAAAATTAGTTGAGACTAATATTTAGACTCCATAATTAGTTTGGAAATCTTTAAGTTTAAGAATATTTTGAATAAGATCTAATATAAATTAAGAACATAAGAATTTTATCGATTATTGTATTTCAGATTCTTACCAACAGCTTGAAATGTGATTATGATAATTTTAGTTCTAAATTAAAAGCCTAAGTTAAAAGAATTACAATTTTCCTACGATATAAACACAAAAGTAATGACAATCTAGGAAATTCGAAGAGCTTAGAAATTGTTTTGTTTCAATTATATGGAATTCTACAATTTAGGTGTAACACCCCAACCCCCGTATCATTAAGCATTTGACGCGTCCACCATTTTTCTTGACAGTGGACTAAACCAAACGGCAGGTCGGGCCGGTGTTACATTACAAGCGACGCACACTTGACTTTGTATTTCAGTCATTTCATGCCTTGATCGTATTTAACCGCACATAACTTAAAATTAAGAATTTAATAAGGCAATAGTATAAGAAATAACTGAAATTCACAAACTCAATTAATT
>JAJIYU010007581.1:0-19004 GCA_030144865.1 Tinospora cordifolia | reverse complement strand
AGAGAGAGAGAGAGAGAGAGAGAGAGAGAGCTTCTACTTGAAAGTCTCTCTCTTCCGAGGAGAATCATTCTTGCTACATGTGAGTGCTGGTAGTAAGAGTCTCCTTCTTTGTCGTTCTTTGACTTAATTATGAATTTTAAGACATAACATGAAATAATTCATGAAAAAAAAAAGGTTTATTACACATCATTTTAAATTTTAAGACATTAAATTAAATGAATCAAATCACATTCCATAGAGATTGAAAATTAGTAAATTAGAGAGAATTAAAAGACTAACTTATTTTTATTATAAAAATAAAAAAAAATTAATTAACAAATATTAAAATGAGAAATTAAATACTTAATTGATAATTAGACTATGAAAATTACTTAAGAAAAATAAAATAAAAAGTAATAAATAGGACGAAATCTGCATAATTAAAATAATACTTATTCAAAAATTTAGTACATTTTTCATCGAAGTAAATTAGAGATAAGTAAAATAATGATACAAAAAATTTTAGAATATTTTAGAAATATGGTCCAAAATTTTATGATGTCAAAAATTAAAATAAAATTATGTAGGTAGCAGGCCAAAGAAAAAGAGAAAGTTTAAGGTTTTGTTTTTGAAAAATATATTTTGACATATAAAATATTGGTTTTAATAAGTTTTAAAAGTTAAAAAAAATTTTAATTTAACATATTTTGAGATTAGAAAGTTTAGTTTTGAAAATAAAAAAGTTCCAAAGTTGGAATAATTTTGTTAAATAGTAATTAGTAGATTAAAGATTTTCAAAAAGAAAGTTTATTTAAAAAAAAATAAAAAGTTTTAAAAATAGTAAGCTTTCTAAATTAAAAAGTACTAAAAGAGAGAATTTTTATAATTAAAAAGTTCTAAAACTTAGAAGGTAATACTTTTGAAGAAGTATAGTTTATATATGCATACAATATTGTTTCTAAAAGTTTCTAAATATTTAGAAACATGAAATTTTCTTAAATTAGAAGGTTCCTAAAAACAAAAAGTTTCTAAAACAAAAACTTTTCAAAAATGGAAAGTTTCTAAAAATAGAAAGCATTTGAAAATAAAATGTTTTTGAAAATAGAAGTTTTCTAAACTGGTAAGTTTTCAAAAATAGAAAATAAAAAATGAAAAGTTCAAATATACTAAAATAAAAAAAAAAATCTTTCTAGGTCAAGACACCTCGACATTTACAAACGAAAACAAATAGCATGAAAAGAATGCCAAATGGAGGCAAGGATAAAAATTTGGTTTGTATTAATATTACATGAGTAATAAATGTTGTATGTTTAAATTCTTATTAAGTTATAGACATGTTAACAGGGCTCACATACTTCTTTGATTGGCCATTGAGTATCTTATACATGGCGATAGATAGGATTGGCCTTATACAATCCAAATTCTAGACTTATACTAGAAATTGAACTTTAAAATTTAAATGAGAATTTTAAAAATGTGCAAAGCACAAGATTTACAATGGATTACTTAGAAATATTAATTTCTACTTGTATGGCCGACTATGGATACATAAAATGTTAATTGTTACCATAACGCTTGCAAATGTTTCATGCATTTATTATCTTATGCTTGTGTAATTATTATTATAAGATTAAGAAGATCCGCTAGGCTTTTAAAGCTCATTCCTTTATTTATTTATTTATTTTTTTCTTTTCATAGGTATAGTGAAACCTTAAGATATTGCACTAATTTCTATGACTTTCTATTGAAGATTTTGTTTAGTTATTACTTATGATTATACAACTTAAATACATTAATGGAATTTTGATTATTGAAATAAGGACCAGACATGAACCTGACAATGTTGTGAAAATAAATTTTTTATTTTAATAAGATTATAATCTGATAATCAAGGTATCAGATATTCTTGAGTTGATTTAAAATTTTAAGTCATGCCTTACCTTCTAGTTATAAGTTATAATTTATAAATTGAATAATGAATTTGAAGGATTTATACTTGATACTTAGTTGATACATTCACACTTTTAAAGTTATTTTCAAACAACAAAGTTTTATTTTTAAAAGAATATTATTAGTATATTTCTAATATTTTGTTTGGAGTGAAGAATACGAGTTTAGCTAATTGTATGTAAGTCTTGTACGAAGTAAAACTAAACATTAAAAAAGATATGAGTTATCACATTCAAAGAGGCCAATTGTTCTAAGTAGACTTTATCTCACTGCTAATTATCCTACTGGCTCATGTAAGTGGTCAATATTGAAAAACACACTTAACAATATTTTCTTATAACAGTCTTTTAAGTGTTTTGAAATGTGTTTGTCCTTAAAATGGTTATAGGTATGGTAGATGGTATACAAAATTATTATTTACACTTTGAAAAAAGATTTTCAAATCTTAAAAAAATAGTAAGTAGATATGACTAGAATATTTTGAAATATTTTAAAGGATATTAGAAATAATGGTGAAATGAGAAGGACGGCATTATAACACTAATCTCGACAACATTCAAGACGAACAACTATACTTGAAACCTTGAAGCCCTTAAACAAGGACAAGTGTTAATAGGTCCATCATTCATGAGAACATGAGATCGAAATAAATCTTAGCTCTAGCTAGGAGCCAACAACAAATAAAAACACCATCAAAGGAAGAAGTAAGGATAACCAAGTAATTATGGAGATTTAAAAAAGTAGAGGCTATTAATTTCAGTGGCAAGAGGTCAACTCTAGTAGAGGTGGCTATTGGTTAAGCATATAAAGAGCCTAAACTTTTCAGTTCAAATCCCCTAAATAATGTACTAATGTGGACAACTTTCGAGATATTAATCAAAAAGTGTTTACACTCGTTCCTAAATCCAATAATCCCAATAAAGTGTTTGATTTTAGACTCATTAGTCTTTGTAATGTAGTTTTTAAACTTATAGCCAACATCTTAGCATTGAAACCTTGTCTCTTTTTTTGTATTATATTAGATTGTCAAAGTAGTTTTTATAGAGGAAAGGCTAATATTAGACAACGTCATTGTTGCTCATTAATTACTTCATTGTTTGAATTTGAAGAATAACCTATTTAGTATTAAGTAGTTGCTCGAGAAAAGTTACCATACGTAAATGAAGGATAACTACCTGGCCATGCTCAACAAAGATGTTGTAAGAATTTTTAAAATGTCAAAGAATTGTTTGTTTAAGATATAGATTAAAAATGATATTTACCAATGTTTTCAAATCATAATTACTAAAGATTCATGGTTGTGACGCTAAAAACATGAACACTTAAATTTGAGAAATTTAAAACTTTAGGATCAAAAAAATTTGGTAAAAGGGCTACCAATTGTAAATCACCCAAAATAGTGTTGTGAAGGTTATATTCTTTGCAAGCAGCATAGACAACGATTTGTGAGCTTATCCTCCCAAAGTACTACCTACCTTCTGGATGTGATTTACTTTAACGTAAGCGACCCAATGCAGATTATTAATTATGTAAGAAATAGATATTTTCTCACTTTCCTTGATCACTATATATATACGAGTTTACTTATTGGCAACATATATGATATTTTTAACTGCTTTCAAAAATTTAAGTCGCTTGTTGAAAAGTAGAGTGATCATTATATTAAAGTGATATATGTCGATGGTCGCAATGAATACACCTTTACAACCTTTAATGATTATTGTACAACTTAAAGAATTAAGCATGAGATCTTAATTTCTTCACACCACAACATAATGGAGTTGTTGAGTGGAAGAACCTGACTATCATGGATGCGTAAAGAATATGTTAAAAGTCAAGTATTACATGCATTTTTTGGGTTAAAGTTGATGTATTTTTCTATGTACTAGTAAATAGATCCCCCACAAAAGCTTTTTTCCATATCAACCCTGAAGAAGCTTAGAGAAGATATGAACCTAGTGTTGTACACCTGTGAGTTTTTGAATCTACTGCATATGTATAAGTCCTTAATCATAATTAAAGAAAGTTAGATGATAAAGATATAAATACAATATTTATTGGGTATAAAAGCGGCAAATTTCTCGACTACAAACTTTATACTTCTATCACTAATGTAGTCATAATGAGTAAAGATGTCTTATTTGATGAGTAGGAGGCTTGGCATTGAGATAACGTCGAACATGGTGTTAAGCCATCTAAAGTTGTTTCTTCTAATGATGAGCCGTTTCCTTCCATTGGTGTTGCACTAAATACTAATGTGGATGGCATTACCACCAATAGAAGACCTTGACGTGTTACCCGACAAACTATCATATTGCAATCTTTTAAAGTTTATTCCAATAATGCCATAGATGATAACAATAGCATGGTTCATCATGTTGTGTTTCATAATTTAATCCAATTACTATTGAAGAATGCAAAAGAAAACTTAGGTTGTTGCAATGTATTAAGTGATTCACTCAATTGAAAAATATGATACTTGGAGCTCGTTGACATTCCTCAAGGTCATAAAACAAGTAATGTTGAGGAGGTCCTTAAGACCCAAAGGAACCCAAATGGTGACATTGACCACTATAAAGTACAATTTGCGGCAAAAAGGTTATGAATAGAAGCTTAGCTTTGATTATTATGGTATTGGCTTTCATTACTAACATTGAGACTATGCAGTTATTGATTGCTAAAACATTGAAAAGTTGATTAAATGAACATGAAATATGTCTTCCTAAATGAGTATTTAGATGGAGTTTATGTAAAGTAGTCAATAGCTAATATAAAATTAGGTTTAGAAGATAAAATCTACGAACTAAAAAGCACTATACGGGTTGAAACAAGCTCCACAAGTGAAACGACCAATTTTTTGGATATTGAGTTGATAGGTTTAACATATATTTTTATGTATGAATTAAAGAATTATAAATGAAAATATGTGATTTTACAGCAATTGTATTGATTAATGAGTATATTAAATAAAAAATAAAAATAAAATAAATAAATAATGATGGTAATAATGATGATACAAATGCATTAATTAATGAGTTGCTTAGTAGAAAAAAATGATGAATGGAAAGAATTAACCGCGATATATACATACCTTCACACATACATACATACACACACACACACACACACACACACACACACACACACACACACACACATATATATATATATATATATATATATATATATATATAAAGATTAATTAAAGGATGAGTTGGTTTGGGAAAAAATAAGGAAATTAAATAAATAAATATACAGAAATGATGTGCTTGGTTGGAAGTGGAAAAAAATAATTAAATCAATAAATGAAACGATATTAGTGTTAAGTTGGAGGATGAGATGGAGTAGGTGGGAGCTTAACATTTACGAGGGAGGGGCCCACCCAAAAGCCTTCCTCCCTTCATTGTTGCTCACCACCACTCATGGAGAGAACAATTTGAGGAGAAAAGAAAGAAAAAAGGAGAGAAAAAAAGAGAAGAAAGAAAAAAAAAATAAAGAAAGAAAAAGAAGGGAAAAAGAGGAAAAAAAAGGAAAGAAAGAAGGGAAAGAAAAGCTATCCATTCTCAAGAATCTGAAGTTTTGGATAAACTATTTTTATCTCTTTTTAATTCAAAATTGTTATGAAAGTTATGAATTATAGTTTTTTCTAGTGTAGTTTAATAAAGGTGATAGTTTATTATGTGACCCAAGACTATGGTGTGTTTTCACTAAAAGTAAAACTACACAATATACATTATTGTGTTCAGATTAACCAGTAGAATATAGATATTTACTTTATTTGAACCCATTTAGGCCGTAAGAATTTATATGATAATTGAAAGTCGACATACAGAAGATATACCTATTAACATTACAATTTTTGTTAGTGGGTACTAAAATGTCCATAATGAAACTCTAAACTTAATGACACTAAAATTAAGATTTTTGGAGGTTAATTGATATATTAAATTTGCAATTATGTGATTTGAAGAATAATTGATATATATATATATATAGGGGCATATAATGTTCAATAATAGGAAGTTTTTATATAACGTTGCATAATATTATGAAATACTTACTAAAAAATACATAACATAGAAAATAATTAAAAATTTTCTATTTACTATATTAAACTGCCAAATTATGAAATGGTTAGCTATTTTACACTAAAATGGGACACGTGTCAACAATATAGATTTTTGGTATTTTGGGTCAATATTAAGAGCTTAATTGCATCAATTGACCTTGTTGACCATGTTGATCCTATCGATCACACAAGTTAGCGAGTGTTAGGCTTGGTTAGGATTGACTATATGGACCAAATTGATTAAATTCATAAATAGACCATAATTGACCGAGTCAATCCTTTAATTGATCACTGACCATAAAATTAGACTCGAGCCAAATTTCATTTAAGTGTTAAAAAATCTCATTGATCATGCAGGATCAAACGTTAGTGGAACATGGTCGATTACAAGAGGAGCACCAAGAATTGAGCATTCTTGTGAGTTGTGTTTTCTAATTTATCACTTAAACTTTTTATTCTCATCATAAATGAAATGTTATTATATATTGCAATGCATTTGCAATGTTTAAATGAGTTTTCAAATGAAAACTAGCACTGAATTTCGAGGTTCGATGGTATAGTTTAGAGTATTAGGTGTGGTTGAGCTTGAGGACTAGATACCACTATACTTGGATGTACATTCTATAAGGGTTCCCAATTGTCCCACTACTAAACATTTGAGGCTGCCATGCATGAGGTATGTGCTGGCGGATCCTTATGATGTTGTATGAGAATACGCCTAACTGTTTGGTGAGCCCACTCAAGTAGATTCATTATAGTCTTGTAGGTTAGTGAGAGTTTCGCCATGTGTTTTCAACATTAAAATTATTTTCAAAATAAAAGATACAAGACTGCGTTATGGATTTAGCATACATTAACTATTGCATTCATTTGCATATTATTGTTGTGCGTGCATATACATGACATTGTTCTATAAAATTCCTATTCTAAGTTACATATTACACTACATTACTCATGGAGTTGTTGTGGACAAATTGGCTCACAACTCTAACAGTGCAGGTTCTTTTGCTACAGACAAAAGGAAGAAGGTGATTATAGTGTAGAGTGGCGTTTTCAATTTCTTTTGGTAGGTTCCCTATGCTATTTACTATTTTGAGAGTTAGTATGATGTACAGGGGTATAAGGAAACTATTGTAAATATTTCGACTTAGACACTTCTGGTACTGCTATATTTAGGAGACTGTATATATAATTAACTTTTTAACTTAAAATTCTACTACAATTATTTGTTTAAGTTGCTTCTGAATCTCATATGATTACTCTGATAATGATGTATGTGTGGAGTGTGAAGGAGGCTTAACAGTGTTTTTGACAAGCTCGACTTGAGAGTGAGTTGTTAAGGCGCTGTGTCGATCAGTTCGCCCTTCACCTTAGGGAAGGTGTCTCAACAACATGTTTGGAATAAAGAAGCATTATATGGGTCTCTAAAACATGTTTTACTTGTAAAGATTGATGTCTCTATTGATATCATGTTAATTATTCATCCCTATGTTGATGATATGGTTTCACTAGCAATAATGTTACCACGATTCAAGAGACCAAAAAGGTTATGATGCAAGAACTCGAGATGACAGATAATGGTCTCATGCTATATTTCCTTCGTGTTGAGATTAACTAGCATGATGGTATTTTTATGAGTAAGAAGTGATATGCCTTAGTTGTCTCAAAGAAGTTTAATATGTCTAACTGTAATCCTACGTGCACCCCAATTGAAGTTGTTATCAGGTTATTGAAGGAAAACAATGATTAACTGGTTGATCCTACTTCCAAAAAATTAGTTGGGAGTTTTGAGCTACTTTAACTTGCACAATGTGAAATATTTTATTTGGAGTTGGTATAATTAGTCAATTTATGGAATCACCAAATTAGTCTTATCTTTTTGTTGCTAAATGTATCATGCATTATATTAAGCACACATTGGATTATGTTCTACTCTAGTTTTGTTGATTCTCTTCTTTAAGATATTCTAATAGTGATTGGGAATGATTGAAAAATACATTTGGTATATATATATATATATATATTTTTTATTATAGTTCTATTGTATCTTCTCAGTTATCAAAGAAGTAATCTATTATTGTATTGTCTACCTAGAAAACTAAGTATGATGTTGTTGCTTATAGTGCTTGTTAAACCATTTGGCTGAAAAATCTTTTGTAACAAATTCACATGTTTGTTGATGGACCTGCACTTAATTCTTAATGATAATATGTATGTCGTTAACTTAGCTAAGAATCAAGAATGAAGTAAGTATATTGATATGCATATCACTTCTTGCAAGATTATGTGCAATACAAAGAGATTGAGTCAATTTATTGTAGGTTAGAATACAGTATAATCAAGAGTCTGTCGTAAAGTTTAAAATAGATAGTTTGAGATTGAATTAAAGTAAGATATACAACAATAAGAAATCGAAGTTGGTAAGAAATAAAGTCTGAAGGATATTTTAAATTCAACGTTATCCTACCAGCAATAGACCGATGAGTTTGGAACAATAGTTAGAGATTGCAACTGTTTCAAAGCTGGCAGAATGTATAGTAACCTGAGATGTAATTAGTAATACACTCCATTACGACTCTCATTCGTTTTCTAAGGGCTTTTTTTTTTTTAAACTTTTTCAAACAATAAAAAAATAACACATTACAGAATTAATTAAAAATATCATAACACATTACAGAACTAATTAAAAAAGTGGCGGACTTTGTCCAAAGTCGGTAGCAGAGATTAAGCAATTCAAAAATATCAGCAGTTCTATCAATGCAATCAATGGTCATATTAAATATACGGTAACATGATCTCCTTATTTTTTATGAGCTGAGTTTTGACTGTTTTCAGATTTCACAAGTGTTTATAACAGACGGTTAATTTCTAAAAATTACAGCAATGTCTTCCATATTGGCTGTGAATGGGACTAGGGGCACGCGTGTGGCTTTCAATGGCTCCTCTTCACCGCTATATAAGTGACAAGTCCCAAGTGCAGAGAACCACCATTAACAAAGAAGCGCGTAACGAGAGCTTTCTCGTGACTATTTCACATGCCCCTATAAACGCTGCCTTCAGTTCACGTTCCTCTTATTACTAGGAAAAGAAAAAAGAAAGAAACACTCTCGAAGAAAAAGTACTCTGATCACGTTTCCAAAAAGGAAAACTTGGTGGCTAAAAGTCCTCCCGAAATCTAGGGTCTCTCCACCATTTTAATTTTTATTTGTTCCCTTTTTGTTTAATTAAACCGTGGGGACTAGAAGTTATTTATTTGAATTTCTTGCATTTCAAGTGCCTGTGATCTGCGGAGGTTGTTGAATGCTTTTGCAACAATTTTGCGATCTGAGCGTTGATCTTAGTTTTATTATTAATATTAATATTATTCTTTTTTGAGTTACCTGAGACTTCGGATCTCGGGCGGTTAAAGTTGTTTCTTCCTTTCTGGAAGTGTTAACTTCAAGATCCTACTTTTGTGGCATTCGGGTGTAGTCGAAATAAGGTTCTGATTCTTTGTAGTAGATTGTATTTCTGGGTGATAACTTAGTAGACCCATTTCGATGGATACTTGCTGCGGTGCATCTGTGAAGAGTAACGCTGAATTGATGCGAGTGATCAGCTGCAGAGGTAGTAGCGTCGAAGCTGCTGTTAGTAATGGATTCTGGGGAGAAAGAGTCAGCGGAAGTTTCAAGAGTAACAAGTTGCAGAAGATGGGTTTGTGTTTAAAGACTGAACTCAAGAGTAGAAAGAGTGCCAAAGCTGGTGTTGTGTTGTCTGTTCTCACTTCAGACATCAACAGAGAAATTTTGGTGAAACCGCAGGTGCTTTGCCTTGATCACTGTTCTGTCACTTCACTTAGCACATTTAAATTCTGAGCTTTGCCCTTCTAATTTGTTTTTTTTTTTTTTCTTAATTGCAGATCCATCAAGCACCAATGTTCCCAAAGGAAATAGCAGACCCAAAGAAGGTGGCGTCGATCATCCTGGGTGGAGGAGCAGGGACCAGACTATTTCCTCTCACCAGTAGACGAGCCAAACCTGCTGTAATATATAAATTTTATTGCTTGGGAGTTCAGTTAATTTTTATAGTTAACCAGTGAAGAATCCACTGCTGTAATTTTATTTAAAATCCTTTTTTCAAAAAATTGTTTTTTTATTCAGGTTCCTGTTGGAGGATGCTACAGGCTTATTGATGTGCCGATGAGCAATTGTATCAACAGTGGGATAAACAAGATATTCATATTAACCCAGTACAACTCTGCGTCTCTCAATCGCCATATTGCCCGTACTTATAACTTCGGGAATGGAGTGAATTTTGGGGATGGATTTGTTGAGGTATGATCCAGTTCAAGTACTCAATTTGCTGGCCTCTTAAAAGGAAACATGACGAATCTCTATGTTGCAAGATTCTAAAACTTGATAAAGCTCATTTTACTGACATAACTTTTCTTATACTTTTTCTTATTTGATTTTTGTTTTTGAGCAGGTTCTAGCTGCTACCCAGACTCCAGGCGAAGCAGGAATGAACTGGTTTCAGGGAACCGCTGATGCTGTGAGGCAATTTATCTGGGTTTTTGAGGTGAGCCAGTTAGAGATACTAGTAACTGGGCAATGAAGATTCCTCCTAGTTCCACTATTTTTCCTTTTCTTTTTTTTGTTTTTTTGTTTTTTTTTTTTTTGTTTTTCTCTCTCTAAGATGTTTTGTGTGTGTGTATATGTGTTTGTGATCTTCCTAGGACGCGAAGAATAAGAATGTTGAGCACATACTGATCTTGTCTGGTGATCATCTTTATCGTATGGACTACATGGACTTTGTGCAGGTATCTTCTCATTTCATTTACTTGTTAAACAAGCATCTTATTCTTTGTTCTTCTAATCATTTAGCAATTCTCCATGTGTTTGCAGAAGCATATTGACACACATGCTGATATAACAGTCTCATGCATACCCATGGATGACAGGTATGCTTTATTTACTATTTTCACTTCATATATATCTATGTTTCCTTAACCTACTTTATCAGCTACTTTATATACTCTTCCTTATTTTTTTACATTTTATTATTCACCTTTTGGCCATCTTAAATTTTCTCCATACAGTAATGTAATTCTGCCTGAGAATAGTAAACCAGTTACAATAAAAGGTTACTTGATTTGGGCATATCATTCACATGCTAAATGTACCAATACATAAAAATTCTATACTTGTTATTTGGCGTCTAAGCATTAGTGTTTTTAGGTCTGGACAGGAATGACTGAATCAATCTTATATTTGTAAATAAATGCGACAATTTTATTATGGTTGGATGTTAGATCTATCAACACTTGTAAATACTATGTCTCATGGAGTGTAGCTCAAGTTGTTTTTTTCTCCGACAGCCGTGCATCAGATTACGGATTAATGAAGATTGATGACAGTGGACGGATCATCCAATTTGCTGAGAAGCCAAAGGGTGCTGATCTGAAATCAATGGTAAACACATTTATGTTTCATCAAATCACATCATTCTGTCTTGTTATTGCTTGATAAATTTTTATCTAAGAGTCTTGACCCATGCCCTGCAGCAAGTAGACACCACTCTTCTAGGATTGTCTCCGGCAGAAGCTAGAAGATCTCCTTACATTGCATCAATGGGAGTTTACGTATTCAGAACAGATATTTTGCTAAAACTTCTGAGGTGGAGATATCCTACATCGAACGACTTTGGTTCTGAAATCATTCCAGCAGCTGTAATGGATCATAATGTCAAGGTGAGAGAAACCTCTTGAACTTGAAGTCTTCAATGCTGCTTCTAACTCTTTAGTTTGTTTGATTCTTCTCTCGTGTATTAATAGTGAGTCCCCGTGCATTGGCAGGCATATCTTTTTAATGACTACTGGGAAGATATTGGAACAGTCAAGTCATTCTTTGATGCAAACTTGGCTCTCACTGAACAGGTTAGTTTTTCTATTGCAACTTCTAACACCATGGTAAATATGATCCTGAAGTTAAGAAGAGACTAAGTTCTCCTGATTTTCTTTCCTTCTCTTGAAGCCTCCAAAGTTCCAATTCTATGACCCAAACACTCCTTTCTTCACTTCTCCTCGATTCTTGCCGCCAACGAAAGTTGAAAAATGCCGGGTATGCTTGATTTCATTTAAAGATGATCATAGATCAGGGATGGCATCTCCTATACTCTAACATCTAACATGTTTCAATCTCTTTTTGCAGATACTAAATGCAATAATTTCACACGGATGCTTCTTGAGGGAATGCAGCGTGGAACACTCTATTGTGGGTGTTCGCTCACGTTTAGAATACGGGGTCGATATGAAGGTAATCAAAACCCTTCCTAGAAACGTCATCAAAGCACAATACAAGTGATTTTTTATGCAACTCTTTCTCTACTAAAGGTTCATGGATTTGGTGCATTTTCATCTGAAAGGACCACTTCTTGTCTTCTTGTATTGTTCACTCAAGTAAAAACTTTGCTTTTCAGGATACCATGATGATGGGTGCAGATTATTACCAAACCGAATCTGAAATTGCATCACTGCTTGCAGAAGGAAAGGTCCCAATTGGTGTGGGACAGAATACCAAAATAAGGTGAGAAATGTACTGAAACCCGTTCACATGCGCATGCGCATGCAGATGCTGGCACAGCATCTACATCTTAGGCCCACTGGTGAAATTATCTCAGCGAATTCAATCTGAAATTTTACTCATTCTTAAGGTCGTACTAGGCACTCATCAAGAGTGATGACCTAACAATGAAAGGAAGTAACTTCTAGAATCAAATGCATAGTTGAAGGCATGTACACTGTGTATGTAAATGCAATGCACGAAAACTTGGTAAAAGTTTTCTGATATTGTCTTTTTGTCTTTGAAGGAACTGCATAATTGACAAGAATGCTAAGATTGGGAAAAATGTGGTCATCACCAACAAAGATGTAAGCGTAGTTTCTTGGTGTTTTCTGCTTCAAAAGCATTCAAGTGTATTGACCAATTCAAACATTTGAATTTTCAGGGCGTTGAAGAAGCCAACAGGTCGAAGGAAGGCTTCTATATTAGATCCGGAATCACTGTGATATTGAAGAATGCAACAATTGCTGATGGAACTGTCATATAAAATTTGAGCTACTCTTGATATTCCTGTTAAATGGTACAAGTCTAATGGGATATATCTAGTGTGAAGATCAATGACGGCTTGGAGGAGCTGGAGAGAGACTGCACGGCTTCAAAGTCTGCTTTGTTCACAATGTGCTGCTCTGCAGCTTCCATCTCAGATGCTACAGGAACTTAAGAGAATTTAACTAGATGGGTTCATAGTCCAGCATAAATAAAGAGGCTAGGCTACCTCTTGATCTTGTACATAAGTTTGGTTGAGATGTTATCTACGAACCTTTGGAATCTAATAAACTAGTTTCGAGTTCTGATCTGTGTATGCCATCTTGCCTTTACAGTTTATATCAGTATCTAAATATATAGTTGAGCAACAACACAATTATATATCTAATGAGGCACAAATGATTCAATTAGAATTTTGTTACTTGGACCTGGAGTAAAGGCACTCCTACAGAAGCTAGTTAAGCATCAATTTTCAAGTCCCAGAGTCTCATGCAATCTTCACAACAGCAATTAGTACCATAACAGGTTCAGCAAACACTTCATAATCACAAAAACTTACAAGAAGTGATTCTACAAGTAAATATAAATATATATATATATATATATATATATATATAAATACATATAAAGATATATATAAATGCATATATCTTCTTCCCTGGACGAATAGCATTCATCTCTAAGAGGCAACAGAAAGAACAACAAACCTTGCCCAACCCTGTAAGCATAAAACCCAAATTGCTCTAACTTGCTATGGAATTTGTGGATACCAAACTAACAAACACGGAGATCAGTTTCCTTGATCTCCCCTTTTGTTTCTTGCTAACCATTGAGCCCTTCTAATGGCTTTTGCTTTCTTCAATTTTTCAATATTTCTAAGCCTTGCATACATCCTCCGGATTTGACGAAGCTTCTGAGACTCCTGTGCAATCAAATTAGCTGTAGAAGGGCTCTCACCCAAAACTATCTCGTACCCATCTCGTAGTGAGTCCATTCCCTCAGTTAGAAGTTGCCAAAATAGTCCACCAGCGGTTGCACCACCCCTGCTAGCAGAAGAGTAGATTTTATAGAAGATAGTACTAAACATGAAATCCCTCTGGTAAGCGTTGAAACCAGGATCTTTCCATGACTTCCCAAACTCAGTGAGAAGTAAGGGCTTGTGAAGCACGAATTGTGCATCCTGAATGTGGGTGTTGAGCCAGTTATTTAAGAAGGAAAGTTGTGCTTGATCATTTGAACCTGATAACCTGTTAATGGAGAAAAACAACAAAAATTATACAGCCTCTCAAATATAAATGCGTTGAACCTAATATGTAGAAAAAATGAACATTAGAGCTCATGGGCATGCTTATATTGTCAAGATCAAATATAGCCAAATGTTTTACTTATTAAAGGGAGGAATTAGAATATGTTAACATCTATCTATCTATCTTTCTCCAATACATATAGTTGGACTTCTATCTTATAGGTTTGACTTGTGAGTTCTATGGTTTTGACATGGTATAACAACAATTTTATCTATAAAATTCCTTGTTCAAACCTCCTTATAAACATATTTGCTTATGTATTTAATTTATTAATCATATCAACCCTCCCTAGTAAAGATTAAGTCCATGAGTCATCATAATTAGTCAAAATCAATGTCTGGAATTGATGTTTACCATTGATCCGGATATGAATGGACAGTGGCAAAATCAATGTCTGGAATCTGATTATTTTGAATGAAGTCTGTTCCTACTTGAAATCCTGGATTGAATTGCTTCCGCTGTGGTGATGATTCCCCATAAAATCCTTCCAAACCAACTTCTAGTAAGTGATTTCTGTCTATGGATTTAACAAAGGAAGCCATCTCTGAAATCCAACCCTGTCAGATGAGACCAAAAGATTAAATGGGCTGTATACAATTACAGTTGTCGAATTAGTAGCATCCAAGAGAAGAAAATGGAAAAGAGATCTCCTAACCTGTATGGTCCTTCCAGACTGATCTGAAGTGCATCTGGGTTCATTGATAAGCTCCCATGCCATAATTGTTGGATCATCTTTGTAAGTAACTCCAGTAAAGGTGTTATGTCTTGTGAGTACAGTCTGCAATTTTTACATTTAGAGAGAAAAAAAGGCTAAAAAAATTGAAAGAAAATGAAACAATCAGGAAAGCTTATCACCAACCTTGACATGATTTTTGTAGTACCCCTTGACAACAGCATTGGTAAAGAAATCATCATCAGATGAGAGGTATTGCCCTTGATTTCTAGCCCATTGAACATACTGCTTTTTTCCTCCAAGATTCTCATAGTTATTCACCAAGCTTAATATCAGCTTAATCCCATAGTTTCTAGCCTCGGATATCACAAAATCCAACCCCTTCGACCCAAGAAAAAAAAAAAAAAAAACAGATATAGATCAATCAGAAAAAGCAACGAGATCAATGGCACACGATTATCCAGAGAAGAAGAAGAAGAAGAAGAAGAAGAAGAAGAAGAAACCTTAAACATCTGTTCATTATAGGATCCAGGAGAGTATTGTAAGGGACTATATCCACCATCACTGAAAGCCCAAGTTCTAGCAATTGTAAGGCCATGGGTGGAAGCTTGCTTGAAGGCAGTTGAAACTTTGTATCTCTGAGAAGGGTCGGAACCCACATACATGAGCCAGTACGCATTGAACCCGTTTGCATAATAAGGGCTCCCATTCAACAAAAATTGCAGTCCTCTGACCCTTACAAAGTCATCTCCTGCTTCAGCGCGTTGCAGAAAAGAATATTGTTGAATCAAAACAATAATGAAAAAAGCCAGACTCCAATGCTTCTTCATCTCTTTCTTTTTCTCAGGACTGAGGAAAACAGAGGAACGTTCACCAATGAAGGTGAGAGAGGAAAAGCCAATAGACAAAATATAGGCGTCCAGTCCTTGAGAAGAGTGAAATGGAGGGGCCTTTAAGCCATTGATGTCTGTTAGTAACTCCCACCAAATGCTAATTCCAGTGAAAATCTTTATAATAAATCTTTAAATAAGTGTTAACCATAAATAAATAGAGCAACTTTTATGAAAAAAATAGAAAGAAATATAGAATTAGATTCGTGACTCCGTCGGTCAGATTCTCAAAAAGACTGTTTGTCACTAATCCTTGTTCTTATCAATTATAAATGTACAGAAGGAGATACGTAATTATGGAGGTTAATTCATTTGAATTTAATCTGAGAGGAGCTTCAGGGCTATGCCCAATCAAATGATTGTAAAGATGATAAAACAAGCTAATCAGGATGCAATTAGGACTGTAGCTCTGACAGCTCTTTAGCTAACATCATTTTTTAATAAAAAAAAAACTTTTTTTTTTTAATTAATAAAGGTTATAAAAGAGCTCTTCATTTCAATAATTAGCCTCCAATTATGGAAAAATTCAAAAGTAATTTTTTTTAAAAAAATTATTTTTTTGACATACTGTTGGTTTCACAGGTTTAAGTTATGGTACACAATGCAGGCCCTCTTATTCATGGACAATTACACATAGTCATAATTAATGAACGCGGCACACACGCCACCATGTGATTCCTGTCCCATCTTATGGGCTATAGATCATGCCATGATCATCATGGCGGACGTGGTACAAAAGCGGAAGCATATATATGGGATCTCGCACCTGTATAGATGTGTATAAAATGGGAAAATAAAAGTTTGGAAACTGTATAATGAAATTATTGTTTTAATTATTTATCTGTTAGAAAATAAATAATCTTAAATGAGGATAAAATAATAAGGCAAGAGTATAGAAATAGGATTTTGTTATCAATGATAAGATAATGAAATTAGAAAAAAAAAACAAAAAAGAGAAAGGGGAATGGGGAGAGAGAAGCAACGTGAACGTCGATTGGTTGCTTGCCACGTACTGCTTCTACCACATACATACACTCAGTTCAATTCTTTTCTTGAACCAAGGGGAAGTTCTGGAATATCACCAAAATTTTCACACCGCACACGTGGAGACGTCCTGCTCAGTCTCTGGGCCAGGGATCAGCTTCCTTTCCTCCCTCATACTTTTATTAATGTTGGCCACGCAGTGACCTTGATTGTAGTTTTAGCTTTCCGGAAGGATTTGATTTGGTGGTTCGGAAAGGAAGGTGGCATATTAATCGTCAATAAGAGCTGTAGAGGCAGGCAGGTACAAAATAGGCCGCGAAAGACCCCGAACGTCCTTAAGGTGTCCTACACAACATTTTTCTCCGGACCTTAAAATTTTGTTTGGTGTACCTGACAATCTAAAACCATGTTATCTCCGAGTCTAACCACGTTCACTTGCCCCTTCCCATGGGGACACGCCCTCCTAGTTTCTCTCTTTGAATCTTGATTTAGTGTGGGGGATCCACGTGGACATTAATATTGTCTTTTCCAAAAGAAAAAATTAAAGTGTTGATTTGATGAAGATGTATCGGACGGTCACCAACGAATGATTTTCGTATCTCAACTTTGTGGCAGCCTTAGATAAGCTTGTAGGTGGTGTGGGGCCAACAAAGCTGAGTCGAGCCTTGGTAAACTTTCATGTTTCAATGGTGCGGTGTGGCTGAAGAGAGTTGTTAAAGGAATGAGAAATTAGTGGCGTGAACTGCGCTTCCTTCCTTCACTCATCCCATGACTAGTGCCACGATTTCCTCCGTCCTGATTTCCAGTCCTCCAGCACGCTTCTCGGCAAAAGTCGGTGTTGGTACTTGGTGGTGGCCTTTTCACACTTCTCAAGCCCATTAAGTCACCAATTACTGCTGCTACACTTATTTACCGTGTCGGCAAGGGTAGATGTGATGTACGTGTTACCCCTTTATTATATTAAAATTTGGTTTACGTAATCGTTTCTCAGGTTTTATAATAATAATAAAGTCAAAATCACTGAATCTCTGAATTTCCAAATGCATGATTTACAATTTTATACCCTCATCTGATTCTAAATGGTTCTATTAAACTACAAGTCAGATGCTCGCCAAGACAAATGATTTGAGACAATTCTCTTACGTATGATGGGAGCATGTATATATAAAGTAAGGGCGGGCAAATGATGGAGGCTTGGACTGTTTTTTTAGGTTCAGAGTTCCATGTAAATGTGTTCTGATTTTAGAATGGATTAGAAGAATTCCAGACATCCAAGTCCGAGTAAGTTTTATGTTATGTGAATGTGTGGGTATGTATTACAATTTATATTTATAACTCAATTTCTATCTACGCCATTGATTAATACATATGGACAGTGTGAAGCATAGATTACGTACTTATGTTGTCAAACAAAAACTGTCAACTGAAGAGTTAAAAAGTCAGTTTTTTTTTTTTTTTTTTTTTGATGAAGTGAAAAAGAAGTTGCAGGTTTGGTTAAAAAAAAAATGTCGGTGCTTGTTTAAAATTATGTTTTTATAAAAAAAAAGTTATATAAAATAATTTTAATTATATTTATTATAGCTTATAAAAATAATTTTCAAAATTATAATAGTGTTTCATATCATTTAAAATAAATGATTTTGTTATAAATTAAACTTTTAAAAATAATTATTAATGATAAAAATAATAATTTTAACGTAATTTGAATATAAAAACAATAATTTTAACATAATTTATAACAAACAAGCTCATGAGTATTGACATCCAAATTTTGTAATTAATAACAAAATCATTGTTGCGAGAGGTTCACATTAGGCCATTATGGAAAGGGCTATACCACAATCATCATTGATTATTACAAAAATAACTAAACAAATAATCATTACGAGGTATAGACGAGGGGGTCGCGACATGAATGTTAAACACATGGTACATCAAGAAATACTTGTTGACTGCTGCCAAAATGTTTTTCTGAAAAACATATTTCAGATGTATTTTTGTGAACCAACGCTGTAGTAACAGGAAAATGGGCGCTATCAAATATATTTCAAATATGAATTTTTTTTT